>CAKNYM010051923.1:338306-359898 GCA_932195095.1 Andricus curvator | reverse complement strand
ATGTACGTGCTGTAATAAGTTGACATTGATATAAGAATAAATTTCATAAAAGATAATAACTGAGAACAATTTTTATATGAAATATATATATGTATAATAAAATTATTATTATATTAATGCATATGCCTATCCGAAACCTGATTTTTGAGATTTAGTTAAACGCAAACTTTTTAGAAAAAATTTGAATATTTCGAAGTTGAAATTTCTTCAACTTGAATTAAAAAACATGCTAATGTTTTTCTTTTATATAAAAACATATTTTTCGTTATTTTGGAATTTTGCGATTTCTGATTCATTCGGTGTTTTGAAAACGCCTTAGACTCCATGAAAATTATTTTATCATTAAAGAAAAATGATAGTAGACGTTTTTTTTTATTTAAGCTCTAGAAACTTCTGTTTTGTCATATTTAAATTTTCTTAAAGCCACTTTTTCTCAAGGTTCACAATATTTTTTTACGCTCTGCAGTAGTCACTTCATGGGGCAGATACAAAAGCTAAGGATCGTACCTTGAGTAGTTTTTCTTTTCAAAGCGAGGTAATTGAAGGACAGACGCTGGCGAAAGATCATAAAGGTTTCGCACAAAACCCTAAGAAATATGTTTTTTTATGTGTTCAAAAAATTATAAATTGTACAAAATTTGCTCTGGCAGTTATCGCAACATGTACCAGTTCTCCAGAGAACTTGAATCCTTTCGCCGCTGCTACCATCTTTATAATCATAATTTTTAATTTTCTGTTTACAGAGAGTGAGTTGGTTCTTAGCACTTGATACCAGGACATCCTACGTTAATATTTCAGAAAATTGATAGATGAACAATATTTTGAAACCGAATTATCACAAGCTGGGTGTCCTTTTGGATTGACATAATAGCGACATCATTTTCCAATAGGTAAATATTACATCTTTATATTTTCTACTTTGAAAACGGAAGTTTAGAGACGATAATACTGAAAATTTAATTTCTCTCAAATATAATTTACCGAAAATTATCTGGCTTATATGAGTCATATTTTTGGTTAATAATCACCAAAGATGAAGAAATACCTGTCAATTATCTTCGTAAACTGCCTTTGACATTTGCAACTGAAATAATAGTCTCATTTATACCAGTTTTAATTAAGCTTGTCACACTAAGAAGAAGAAATAAACTCTAGAAGATGATGTAAAGCACATGACGAATCCTTAGTGGAAAATAATGTTTGTATTTTACGCAGAAAGTCTCCGATTTATCTTCCCCAAAACAAGAACATTTTTAAATTCTACACCGAAAAATTGTTTACAAAATACCATCTATTCTGTAAAATTACAGAAGAATGAAAAATCACAATTTGTTAATATTATTTTTACATGAGGCATGGAGAAAGCAGCAGGTTATGTGCATGTGATTTTACACTGTCCGAGGTAACTTACATATTATATTTCTGTAATTTACGTTAAATTGACTGCTATTTTTTGTCTAATTCTTAGAATTTCACATCCAATTTTTTCTCTCAGTATTATAACACTTTCTGATTAGATTAGGTTATATTTATTTACAAGTGTCATGTGATTTATGCATGGAAGTATAAATTAAAGGGAATAAAGGTTTTACGATAGTGAACAAAAATTTCTTCAGATTCCTGAGAAAACTTAAAATGACTTTTTATTTCAAAAAATTAAATTTAACAGAATATCAAAAAAGATTTCAAAAGACATCCAAAATTTAAAAAAATAATTTGGAACATTTTAAGTGATTTTTTTAATTTTCAAGGATTTAAAATTTTTTTTAATTTTTAAACGTTCCATAAATTTTAAAACAAAATGTAGATTCTTCAACATTTGAAATAAAGTTTTTAAATTGTTCAAGGATTTTGAGAGGTTTCAAATAATACAAAAATTTCCTTAAGATTCCTAGAAAATTTTTGAATGACTTTTTATTTTAAAAAATAATAATTTTGAGAAAATATTTAAAATAGATTTTAAAACAATTTTTGATTTATGAATAACAATTGAACAATTATAAATTTGTAAGAACCTAAAATTGAAATAATTTTACTTCTAATTCAAAAATTGTTCAGTTGATTCATTTTTCAATTTAGATAATTGAGAATGGAGCGTAGATTAACGTATTTTTTTGAGTCTTTGAATTGCACAAGAGCTTAACAATTATTTATATATTGAGCGATTAAATTAAAAAAAAAATTAGTCTTCAGGGTCCTTCAGGGCAAGAATTAATAAATAGTTTGATTTTACTTTTTATAAATAAAAATTCAGTTATTTTGATCATAATTCATCATTTTAGTTGAAAAATCTTTTTTCCAAAATTCAACTATTTTGTTAACATTTTTTAAAATTATTTTTTCAACTGAAAATTTAACTATTTCATGTTTGGTTGAACATTTATCTTCAATTCAATCTTTTTGGTTGAAAATTCATCTGTTTGTTTAAAAATTGAGCTATTTCGTTAAAAATTAATTTTATTTGCTTGAAAAACTTATTTCTTTGACTTAAAATCAAACTATTCTATTTTTGTCAAAAATTGATCTTTTTTAGTTGAAAATTCATTTATTTTGTTGAAATTTTTTTTGTGGTAGCAGTATAATTTTTTTGGTTAAAAATGCAACTATTAGGTTGAAAATTCTATTAAAAATTAAAATATTTGTTCGAAAATTCATATATTTTGTTGAAAATTCTTCTTCTTTGGTTTAAATTTCATCCTTTTGGTTGAAAATTAGTTTATTTTTTATTGAAAATTAATTTTTTCAACTGAAAATTTAGCTATTCAATTTTTCGTCGTATTTTTCTTTGATAAACATGTAATCTGTGAACATATTTCTCTAAATTAAAATTAAACCATTCTATTTTTTATTGGAAATTTTTTTTCTTTCTTAAAAATATAACGTTCTCGGTTGAAATTGAACTATTTGGTTAAAAGTTTTTTTTTTTTTTTTTTTTGTAATTTATTAAATTTATTACCCAAAAACCCTAATTTGCTCTGGTAAATTATTATATGTGTCTATACTACTGTATATAGCTGTATTCTGCCCTAGATTAGTTCTGCAATACATTTTTCGCAGTTCATTTGCAAATCTGGTTCTATAGTTATGTACATTTGCTCCAATTTCAATCTTATTTTCAGTTTTAGTGAGATTGTTCGCCATTCTATATATCATTTTTGCTCTTTCTATGTCCCGAAGTGTACAGATATCTGGCACTTTAACTATTTTGTATAATTCACTAGTCGGTTGATCTGGCGGTAATTTTAAAATTGCTTTAATGGCTTTATTTTGCATCTTTGAATCTTTTGTATTTGTTGTTCTGTAGCTACCCCCCAACTTGTTATAATGTATCTGAGATTAGATTCAATAAAGGGATGATATATAAAATATGTATTTTTTTCGTTGATGTATTCTCTACATCTTTTCATTACGCATATCCATGGAATTATTTTCCCAAATATTGTTTGTATATGTTGTTTCCAAGTAAGTTTATTATCAATAATTACTCCCAGATATTTGTACTTTTCGACCTCTTTTAGGATTTCGTTCCCTATTTTTATTCTGATAGGTGCTTTCAATATGTTGGTTAGTGCAAATGTTGAAATGTTGAAATCAAGCCATTCACAATATTTTTTTATATCCTGATTGATGATTTCTTCAGAGTATTTACAGTCATTGCTCCCATATACTAGTACTGTATCATCCGCAAACATGAAAATTTTCATTCTTAATCCTAGCAAAAAAAGGCTTTCCACATATAATATATATAAGAGTGGCCCCAGTACAGATCCCTGCGGATCTCCTACTTTAACTGTGACTTCTTTACTTTTGTTACCGTTCACATAAACGTATTGTTTCCTCTTTGCAAGGTATGTCCTTAGTAAATTTAAAGCTTTATCTTTGACACCCATTTTAGATAGCGTTTTAATTAAAATATCGTGGCTAACTGTGTCAAAAGCTTTTTTTAAGTCTACAAAAACTGCTGTAACTACTTCCTTTTTATCAATCTTCTTTGAAATGTATTCTGTAAAATCTGTAATTGTTGACTGCGTGCTACTTTTTTCCTGGAATCCATACTGTGCAGCTCATATACAGTTATTTTCATTAACATAAGCAAGAAGTCTAATTTTCATTGCTTTTTCATATATTTTTGAGAAAACACTCAACAGTGATATAGGTCTATAATTACTTGCCTCAGTTTTTGTCCCTTCCTTGTGTATGGGAACAATTTTACTGATTTTTAATATATTTGGAAATTCTCCTATTTCAAAATCTTTATTAATAATTTTTAGTAGGGTACTTTTTATTACTGGATATAATATCATAAATTGGTTTGTAGTAATATTGTCATCTCCTGCCGCAGTATTTTTTTTTAAACTATCGACAATTTGATCTAATTCAACGCTTTTTATGGAAGTAAAATCTGTCATGAGTGTATCACGTTCTACTTCTGGCGGTGCAAAAGTACTATCACTAATCTTTTTCTGTAAGTCTATCGCAACATTTTGAAAATACCTATTCATTTCGTTGGAGATCTCAAACGGATAATTTATTTCTGTGGCTAATACGTTCAGTTGATTTATTTCATTTCTGTTATTATTTTTCTTATCATAGCTAAGGATAGAATTTATAGCTGTCCAAGTTTTTCTAGGATTACCCTGTGCTCTCTTAATCGATTCATTGGTTTCATTTTTTGTTAATTTTCTTATTTCTTCAGTAACTTCATTTTTAATCTTTTTAAATTGGTTTTTAAGTATTTCATTTTCTGGCTTTTTCTTTTGCTTTACATACAACCGATCCCTATTATTCATAAGTCTAATCAAATATGCTGGAAATGAAACATTTTTAATTATAACTTTTTTTCTCATTTTAGTTTCTTTCTCTTCTGTAAGTTTGATTAATTGTATTAGATCCTCTATATTATTAATATTTTTAGTTTCACATTCTTGTTCTAAATTATCTTTTACTTTTTTCATATCAACTTTTTTAATATAAAGTAACTCTTTCTGATCATTTTTTACTTTTAGCGTATGGAATTCTATATTCAGAATTCTATGATCAGAGAGCGCAGTGTCTTCCACATTTATTTTACATTGTAATCCGATAGTTATAACGTAATCAATAATAGTTGCCGTATTTTTTGTAACTCTAGTAGCCTCTATCTTACTTATAGTATTAGCTATACTATAACCATTCATGTTTATGACATTATTATAGTCTTTAACTATATCAGAATACCTATTCAGTAAATTAATATTTATATCGCCACATAAGAGTCCTTTTCCCTTCACAGAATCTAAAAGCTCATTAAGACTTTTAAACAAATTTTCAGTACTAGCCGAGGGTTGTCTGTAAATCGCTCCTATTACCAAATTTAGATTATTGATTTTTACCATTGCTATATTACAAACATTATTTTGATTTACATAGTTTTGTTCATATATTTGAAATTTTATACCTTTTTTAATATAAATTGCTACTCCCTCTGCTCTCGTGTCTCTACAATTATGTATTGCTTCAAATCCTTTAAAATTATAGAATCTAGTTTCATTACTGTACAGCCAAGTTTCAGTCAATATTAATATATCTATATCAATGTTTTGTCTTTCTAAAAGTATCTTCAGTTCATCATATGAATTTCTTAGACTTTTGACATTTAAATACATTATCTTCAAATACTTCAAGTTTTTATCCATTTTTATCTGTATTTATCCTAGTCCCCATCATCTTTCACAGCGTAGCTATTCTACCGCATTCTTCCATTTTTCTTTTAGTGTTCTCAGCACATCCTCGTCTTTAATCCATATCCTGTTGTCCCCTTCCTTTCTCTTCACGTAAACCCTTCCATTGTAGAACCATGCGAATTTACAGGCGTTGGTCTTCTGTAGTTCTCTTGCCATTTGGAACATTTTTTGATTGTAATGAGTCATATCTTCATTAATAAAGATCTTCCTGCCGTTATTTCCTTTGATTCTACAGGGGCTAAGATAAAGAGACCCAATTTCTTTTCTTCTTTTCATTATTTGTTCTTCTGTCTCCTTGGAATCTAGTGATAGTAGAATCGGATCATCCTCTTTGCTACTTTTAAGTCTGTAACATGCCACTACATTTTTATCTAGAAGTTTATAACCCATTCCTGTCATAAGCTTTGTGATAGTTGTTTTCACTGGCTCCTCATCCTGTTTCGGGGTTCCTGAGATCACTAGATTATTTGCTTTTTCTTCTTGGTCTCTTTAATTTTGTTTTTGTTTTATGAATTCCATGTCTGTTTTCAGCTGTAGATTTTCTTCCTCAAGTTTTTTAATACGTTTAGTCTGTGTTTCACCATTCTGTTTCAGTTCTTCATATTGTTTCGACATAAAATCTACGGAGGATTTTAATTCCTTTAACTGTGTTTCTGAGCTTTTCTGTGAGTCCGAGATTTTTTGCGTAATATCAGCGAACTTTTGCTCAAGGTAATTTTGTAGTGCAGGATCCATGCTTTTAGTTTACTTTCCCTGCTTAAAATCCCGGTTAGATAACACAAGAAACTGGATAGAAAACGGTTGGAAACCAATTCGGTTTTCACCCGGTTCTAACCTATTTCTTTCCGGTCTCAATTTAAATTTCTGGAACGTACCCGGATCCTAACAGGTCCCTATCCGGCAAATGGAACCAGAAATTCAATATTGGCAAAGATCAAGGTTCGTTTCTAACTGGTTCCTAACCGATTCCTACACGGCACTTAACACTATAAACTTTCTAACCGGTCCTAATTGGCTTCTATCAGGCAAATTAGAGCCTGAGACTAAATATTGGCACATTGAAATTAGTTTCTAACCGGTTCCTAACCGATTCCTACACGGCGCTCGACACTGGAAACTTTCTAAATGGTCCTAACCGGTTTCTATCAGGCAAATTAGAACCTGATATTAAATATTGGTGAACACTGAAATTCTTTTCTAACCGGTTCTTAACCGATACACGGCACTCAACAGAGGAATCATTCTAACCGGTCCTAACCGGTTTATATCCAAAAATTAAAACCTGATATCAAATGTTAGCAAAGACCAAAATTCATTTTTAACTGGCTCCTAACCGTTTCCTACACGGCACGCGACATAGGAAACATTCTGACCGGTCTTAACCGGTTTCTGTCCGACAAATGGAACCAAAATTAAATATTGGCAGAACAAAGTTTATTTCTAACTAGTTCCTAGCAGATTCCTACACAGTACTCGACACTGGAAACTTTGTAACTGGTCCAAACCGGTTTCTATCCGGCAAATTAGAACCTGATATTAAGTATTGGTAAACACCGAAATTCGTTTCTAACCGGTTCATAACCTATTCCTATACGGCACTCGAAGCAGGAATCTTTCTAACCGGTCCTAACCAGTTTCTATCCAAAAATTGGAACAGAAAATTAAATATTGACGAAGACCGAAATTCATTTCTAACTGGTTCCTAACCGATTCCTACACGGCACTCCACACAGGAACAGTGCTCCCAATTCGGCTCCCCAACTGCAATGCGCATGCGTTGCATCGGCAGTCTCATTGTCTGTATATAACGCGCTTTTTTTAAACTATCACATGCGTGAAGCAGTTTTTTATAATGAATCATCATTGTAGAAATAATAACGATTAATTTTCAGATCAAAAAATAGTCTTTTCGAGTGCAAGGTGAAATAATTATTTTATTGTACTCTTCAAAAATAAATGATTGATTTCAAATTTGAAGGAAGGAATGCCTTTTTTCACCAATGTGAATTTTAAATCATTCATAATATTTTTTTGTACTTTATGATTATTATATATTGTGAAAAATTGATTTGCATAGTTAATCATTTCAAATAAGCGCGCGATCAACATCCGATGAGTCTGCTGGTGCGACGCATGCGCAGGGCGGTTGGGGAGCTGAATTGGGAACACTGCACAGGAAACGTTCTCACCGGTCCTAACCGGTTTCTATCCGGCAAATTAGAACCTGATATTACATATTGGTAAACACCGAAATTGGTTTCTAACCGTTTTTTAACCGTTTTCTACACGGCACTTAACACAGGAATCATTCTAACCTGTCCTAACCGGTTTCTATCCAACAATTGGAACCTGAAATGAAATGTTGGCAAAGACCGAAATTCATTTATAACTGGTTCCTAACAGATTCCTACACAGCACTCGACACTGGAAGCTTTCTAACTGGTTATAACCGGTTTCTATCCGGAAATTTGGAACCTTAAATTAAATATCCAGCCCGGCACTGGTCGTTTCTCACAAGCTGTAAGAATTTTCTTGATTAGTATATAAGGACCATTTCGACCGATACCCTCAGCGTGCGATATTCTGCGTTAGGGAAGTGCGTTGCGTGCATTATATAAATTTTAGGTTAGGCTATATAATTATGTTTGGGTCCGTTACAATAAGTTAAGAATGTATCGCTCGTGTGTCCTCCGTCCGTCCTTCGGTCTTTCTGATATACAAATAAGTAAGCTAAATATAGAAGCCCCTGTATAAATCGGTTTTTTTTCGTGTTGGAAACGACGGCGCGGTGATGTAGAAATTACAGAATTCTGCCGTGTTTTTGATTTGAGAGGGGTTTTGTGTCTCGTCTAAGAATTCTTCTTGAATTATATTTAATTCTCATAGAAGAAGTTCTGTAGAATTCACAAAAACATAGGTCTGTAATTATCACGGATTTTTGCTCATATCCGCCACATCGTAACTAAATCTATAATTCCTTAAGTACAATTTTTTTTCGTGTATAAACCGGAGGCTAAAATCGGGTACGGGCCAGTTAAGACCGGATAAGAACCGGTTAGAAGAATTTTGTGGATCGAGTCACAAACCCGGTAGAAACCGGATACGAATATTACATGATGCCAGATAGAGTCCGGTTAGGTGTCGGTTATAACCCGGAGACAAAAACCGGTTTCGGCGCGGTTTGGACCGGATAAGAAGCGGATAGAAGTATTTTGTGGACCCATTTAAAAACCGTATAGCAGTCGGTTACGAACATTACATGTTGCCGGATAGAGCCCGGTTAGGTGTCGGATATAAACTGGAGATAAAAATCAGGTACAAGCCGGTTAGGGCCGGATAAGAACCGGGTGGAAGTATTTTGTGGATCCAGTTACAAACCAGCTAGAAACCGGATACGAATATTGTATAATGCCAGATAGAGCCTGGTTAGGTGTCGGTTATAACCCGGAGACAAAAATCGGTTACGGCGCGGTTTGGGCCGTTTACAACCCACCTCTAACCGGTTTCTAACCGCGTCCTACCAGACATTTTAAGCAGGGTTGTTTCGCTTCCTTTTTTGCATCTAAGGTTGAACTAAAAATTGTCTTTTGCAATGGAGTTGTATTTCCAGTAGCAGATGACTTTTTGCTCTTACAACTCTTTAACACAGATTTCTTTTCTAAAAGGACCCTTGCTTTCTTTGCGCAGCTCGGATGGTATGGTGCGTTGCAATAGGCACAGTAGTGGATTACTTTAGAGACTTCCCCTGGACAACCTGCACATTTCTTCTTAACCTTTAATCCTTCTTCATCGTATCCTCCAGGATCCGACTTACTACGTGTTCTTCTATCCGGCACTCCTAGTAGCATGCTTAGCCATAAGGCCCTACCTCTTGTCTGATTAACACACAGTACACACGATCAACTATAACCTCAAAATTTCAAAACCTTAACATTTTAAAAAATATTGTCGATTTTCATATGTTTATTTTTGTCTTTTGTCACTTAAAAGAAAAAAAAGTTTTTTTCTCCCAATTTACACCTTGAATTTGCATGGACACTTGCAAATACTTCACCTAACCTCACTCTTTTATCATATTCAGATTTAAAATTCACATTGCTTCTCAAATCAAGAAAACATTTCTATTCTTAGAGATTTAGTCTGTATCCTCACTTAAAGATCACAAATTGGGAAATTAAAAACTCGAAATTCACTTTGAAATTGGTGAAAAAACGAACCAGCTCACGCACGCACGTCCGATCGAAACGAAGTGTATACGTATTACTTTTACTTTTTTTTTTGATTGAAAATGCAGAATTTTTTTCATAAGTTCATTCCTTTAGTTACAAATTTAGCAAATGTGGTTGGAATTTTTTTTTCAACATGAATTTTTCAAATAAAAAATTTAGTAATTTTTGCTAGAAAGCTAATCTTCTTCAGTTAAAAATTCACTTATTTTGTTGAAAACTCGTCTTTTTAAGTCGATAATTCAATTATTTTTGTAGAAAATGCATATTTTCGAGTTGTAAATTCAACTTTTTTCAAAAATTTGTCTTTATAACTTAAAAACTCAACATTTTAGATAAGATTTTATTTTCTTCATTGATTGAAAAATCTTTCTTCGTTGAAAATGCAATTCTTCTATTGAAAATTTGTATTTCTTGGTTTAATTTAACTGTTTTTTTCTTTTTCTTGGATGAAAATTAATTATTCTTACTGAAAATGTAATAATAAAATTTTAAATTAATAAATCTTGAACAACGGAAACTTGATTCTTCATTACTTCTGTGAATTTGACAAGATAGATCCTTCGAGTTTTTCAAATTACACAATAGGCATTAAGAAAAAGCTACAACAATGCTTTTGATATTTTCGTGACACACCTATTTTTTAGAGAAAGATTCATAATATTCTTTGTACTTTATGATCATTACATATTGTAAAAAAATTGATTCCCATATTACTACTAGAGATCCGACCCGAAAAATGCAGAATTGAATTCTTGAGATACCCGGACGCAAGTTTTCATATTCGATCTCCTGATGCAAACTGTTGAACCCGGACCCGTGTATTTTGAATCGGGTCCGGGTCTCGCACATCTCTGCTTTTTCGACGTGATGGTTTTCTGTTTATTTTAAGCATGAAGTTGCAAGCATTTCAAACAATACTCCCTGTGCATTATTTTAGTTCGCTTGTACGTATCACTTTTCAATCTGAAGTTAGCAAATTAAAATCGTACGAACGATGGCTTCAAAACAAGATGAGTTGGTATTATAATAAGAAGCCAAAAAAATGATGTTCAATCAAAATGGAACCATAGTTTTTACAGTTGTTTTTTGCGCTTTCGCTTTCACCTTGCTTATAAATCCGACTCTATAACTATCAGATTATTTAATGGAAATAACCGCACAGTCTTCTCGCTTGGATGCCCTATTGAATTAGCTACTAATTTTTGATTATCTTGTTTATCTAGACATGCTAGCTATTGTTGTTTCTGTGGTTTGTCTGTCTACTGAATTTACATTTACTCTCTCAACAATTAGAAAGTAGATATGCACTCAAGGGTTCGCCGCATCTGAGCCTCTCGTGTTTACACTGTTTTCAGCTCTTGTACTTATGAGTGTTTTTTTGTAGATTAACCACCGGTAACTATCATGGGCTTTGCAGAGGGCAACGGGTTACCTATGGAGAAGGATATCGAGGATGCCCCCATGAACTTATCTGGAGGCTCGGGACGGCGCTCAGATGATCGTGTCACCAACACCTTTACGGATGAACACAACTTAAAAGCGATAAGTATGGGTCGGGAGATTCCCCCGAACTATGATAACCTTAATCAGCCGAATCGTGAATTTCAACGCGTCGAGATTGATTCACCGAATACCCAGAGAAAATCCCTGCATCCAGGCCCACTTTATCCAATTTAGGAAAACAAGAGTAGTCTTAGGTAACGGATCCGGCCATAGTAGCACATTTCCTCAAATCCCCTTCGGCCTTCGTAGTCGCTCTAAAGGAGACAGCAGGCTTGGTTCGCACCTTGACGGAATGCAGATCTCCCATGAACAACACGTGACCGTAACCAGCAAATTTTCGCAAACATAGTTTCCCACAATTTGCCAATCATTACGGGCCCCAACTTCAGCTATAGAGGAGGGCACCAATAAAAGGTTTCACGAATCAGGATCCTGCCTGGATGATTCCTACTCGCAACCAGAAACCCCAAAAGAGTTCGCTCGGATTCGGACCACCTTCGACTTCAATCCCCTCCATACATAACACCCTGTAGTGTCTGTCCCCCGTGAAGCGGAAATTCAAAGGACAAACACCGTCCAATCAGGACAGCGAGAGGACCTAATAGATTATGTGATAGTGGAAGAAGTGATTGCTGAGGATAACGGTTGGTCCAATAGCGATTCCCCTCAGATCGTGAAATATTTCGATGACTGACAGAATTTCGAATCTGGGAAAAAACCATGAAAGCCCTATTGCTAAAAAATTAAGAGCGGTTATGGGGGATAGATGACGGGTTAGGGACATAGCGAAGAACCAGGTGAAAATCTTCTGCGAGCGATACCAGGATGCCAATCTCCTGGTAGCGAACAACGACCTTAGATTCGCGGGCTTTCATTTTTATATTGCCACCGCTATGGTTTATAGAAGATGCTTCATCAGAAACGTCGACCAAGAGGACAGTTGCGAATGGCTTATGAGCAACATGGATGAGAGGAACTTTGATATGGTTGGAAAATGTGACAGAAGGGTGGGGAGGGAGTTCCGCCAACAGACGCGATTGAATGTTCACGCGCGGTAGGTTGCCTCCCTCGCCACATTACTATTTGTAACTGGGAATTTAAGCTATTTCCCCTACTCCCTAGAGTCAAGAGTTGTTTCCACTGCCAAAAGTTTCGTTACATTCGCTCTCAATGCTACAGTACTCACCCTAGATTTGAGTTCTGCGCGAGGGACCTCGCCACAGAAACCTGCCCCAACATTCATTATACGACCAGGTGTACGAACTGCAGAGGACCGCACCCTGCCTTCTCTCGCGAATACCCCACTATCTTTCTGAGGCAGAGATCCTCAAAATTGAACAAAATAACTTGAGTTTTGCGAAGGCCCTTTTTTGGAAGAGGAGGGCATTACCAAAGCTTCCTTTACAAATACCAATCGTGAAACGTCACACTGGCCGCCCTTTCCCTCCCACTCCTCCCCGGGTGCGGGGGGGAACCGGACTGCGAAAGTTATACCGACACAAAGCGAAAGGCACACAGTCCCCCTGGACGTGGGCATGAGGGCTAAGACCGGCCGTATGGCGCGCCTGAATCCCCCTGAATAAAGTAGGGAATCGACTCTGGGTGGACTCATAGGAAAAAAATCCCCCCGGATCCCCGGAGACCGGTTAGATGGCAGGTCCAGCACAATGAGATGGCAGCTAAGCGCCCTAGGAAGCAAGCAACGGCTGACCTCATTCCCATACAGCTGGAGCGATAATGATACGGATAATACACCCGTTGTTACCCCTAATATCAGTCCGGAAAACTCACTGACCAAACATTGCCCGGATAACTCGTTGTCCGATTTTTCCGTTCCCAATGCATCCCATGATCACATTTAACTCTCTAATTGAGCCTTTGTCGTTGGTTAGGTTAAGTTTAGAACTACTCATAATGATTTTTAGTTTAGTTCCTTTACCCTACTTCTAAGATTATATTAGTTTAGGCTTTTCTGTTAGGCTAGGTTAGGCTGGGAACAAACCACCGTGGGATTTAACCTGAGGTTTCTACCCTATCTATAAGATTAGTTCGTTTTCTTTGTTGTGTTCTTTTTTCTTGTTGTTGCCTTATTAGAGGAGGTACTCTGTTCTCTTTTTCTTTTCTGCAGGCCCATTTGATGGAAATATTTGCATTGGTCAATCGTTTGGTATTCTCGGTATTTGGACTCTTCTCTTTTCCCTTTGTCTCTTTTAGTTGTCTCTCTTAGTTGTTAATGCAGTTTATGAAAAATCGCCTTATTTCCTCTGTAGTTTATTGACGGCCCATTATGTTAGCCTTAACTTATTTAATCTTAAGCATTTTAATCTTTGCACGCTACGAATGATAATCTAATTCACTTTTACAGTATGCATCTTACACGTGCTACTTCAATGGGTACCTAATAAATGGTATACCTTAAATGGTATAAGCGCTGATGTGATCAAAGTAATTGTGAATATTGGGGCTACTCCTTTCCAATTCAAATACAAAATTGAGGTTTGTGAATATACTGTTCAATCTCACTTCGCTACGTAAAACTAAAATTTTAAATGAAATTGCTATCGCTATATTATCTTGAATCGAATTTTAAAACTGATATTTCCTATCATGTTCGAATTTTAGAACCTTCATCATTTTTCGACATCCGAAAACGAATTATATAAGAAATAATTTCCTAAAACCCTCTACTTAAAGGCGGGTTTACACCAAGCAAGCATTGTTCGCGAACGTTCGCAAACGTTTGCAAACGTTTGGGAATGCTCACGAGCATTCGCGAACACAGAGGGAGGTTCCCGTTCACACTGCCTGAGCACGAGCACTTGTTTGCGAGCATTCGGCCGAGTTCCGACAAAAGTGCACGAACATGGCACCCACATTATCAAAGCTATCAATCTGTGCTGCGTCGATTGTGATACTGTCTGAATTCGAGAAGAAGCGCCGCCAGAGGAGGAAACGCAGAATGTTCATGTTCATGTTTTTTTCTCGATAATATAATTATCTGGCGCTTCGCGCTCGCTAATGTATATACCTCGCGCTACGCGCTCGGATGCTTTTTGCCTCGCGCTCGCCTTTTTTCGGTTTTCGCACATCGTGCTCGGCTTAGACAAAAAGAAGAAATTTACTTGCAAATATTATAAAACAGACAAAACCTCTACGTTTTAAGTGATTGTTAAATTTGCTTTTATTTTAGATTAAAAAGGAAGTTTATTTACTTAAGGCTCTATCGGCCTTAAGGAACAGTTTTTGTTTAACTTAATGAAAATGCTACCAAAAAATCGAAAATTCCGTTTCTGGTCAAACAGTGTTTGTTTTATTCATAGAAAAATATATTAAATTTTTTTTACATAAAACCTTCTCATTAGGATGAGAATGTAAAAACTACAGACAGACAGCTTCGCAAAAATCGTTTTTTCCGACTCAGGGGGTCTCAAAACGTGGAGATTTGATGAAAACCGACTAAGTAAAATTTTACATCAAATCAATACCTTATCAGATGAGAATGTAACAATAAATTCGATGCACTCCGAAAAATGCTGTGCGTGCTCCTACAGAAGTACCGTTTACACCGAACGCGCAACGAACTTCGATTTACCGACAAGTGACGGAACACGGACGAGCACGAACGAACGTTCGCGAACAGCGTTCACGAACACTGTTCAGTGCGGGCAAGCGTCTACACCGAGCGAGCCTCCTGTTCGAGAATGCTCGCGAACAGCGTTCGCGAACGATGCTCGCTTGGTGTAAACCCGCCTTAAGGTATGTGGTGTGTAATTGCGAATACAGTCGTTATTTATTGGGGCAGCAGAAAAATAAATTACTTCGCTTTGGATAGTGTAATGAATGTCCTTGGGGTCGCTACTCATCCAGGCGAGTTTTATTATCATCAATTAATAAAATTCAAGATCAAATATAAACGAAACTTTGTTCATAAAAGTTTATTGATATGAAACAAAAATACAAAGAATTAATATTATTTTTCTACATAATCTCTTCTTTTGTAAACACACTTTGACCACCTGATTGGAAGTTTCTTGATGCCTTCTCTTTTTAAAAAGAAGACGGTTGTGTCATGAGCCAATTGCGCACGTAAACCTCCAACTCTGCATGGTCCACAAAACGCTGGCCTCTCAACGCTTTTTTCATGGGTCTAAACATGTGGTAGTCACATGAATTAAGTCTGGACTATTAGCTATTTTCACTTCAACCACTAGCTTACTTCACTTCGTTGAGTGCTGAGGGGAAAACAATGGACCAATGCATGGAACAAAACTTTATTTTTGTAATATCTTCGTAATGAATAATAAGCATTATTATTTTATTATTTCATTAAATAATTCTTCAAAAATAAAAACTATTTTTCAAATACACTTATGTAGAAAAAATTAGTTTTTACGAAGATAGTAGCAAAATAGGGCAAAAATGGACCAAATCGCATGCATTTGGTCCATTGTTTTCCCCTCAGCACTCAACGAAGTGAAGTTAGCTGGCGTTTAAAGTGAAAAATACCTAATTCGGGGTGTGCACAACCTACAGAGGCGCTGCAGTGGCAACCATATGATCGGGTCACGTGGTCTGAAAACAGTCTCGTTTGAAATATTTGCGTGGTGACTTCTCGTAATAATTAAAATTATTGTAATTTAAGTTAAAAGAAAGAATATAGAATGGACGTACGACGTACGATACTTGATACTATTAGACATTTGTGAATTTGTTAAGGGAACATTTAGTACTCGAAATATGACGGAAGGAGAAGCAGTTTTAAAAGCTGGTCAAGCGGTGCTTGTAGGAAGCACTACAAGGACATCTACAAGACATCTACAAGACATCTTTTCCTCACAAAGTTAAAGGCAGTTTACGTTTTTTTGTGAATAAAATAGGAATAATGAAAATAAGCTGTTCATGCAAAGCTGGCCAGTCGGGGAGTTGCAAACATGTTGTAGCTGTATTGTTATACTTAGAGAGGAACATATTTACATATGATTTTTAATTATATATATATATATATATATATATATATATATATATAATTCATATACCTGTATTTGTAATTCAGGATTAAGGACATTAAGCAAGTTGGATAACAGTTCCTAGCCACAAAATTCAAACGATCAATTTTACTCAACAAGTTTTAGAATTGGTTTGCTTTAGAGATATACTCCTTTTTGGAATGGACCAATAAGAATTTATAATCAGAATTAATTATAATGATGACAAGGTGGTAACTATCCTTGAAATGTGGTGTACACTCATAAGGCAAAAGGTTAATCCCTCGAACACACTGATTCAATTTAAATTGTGAAATCAAATTTGTAAAAGTTCAAAAATAATGTCCCTTGACCAGTGCACATGTAATAATTAGGTTTAATTAATGAGTAATATCTATTGATCAATCTACTTCATACATTTATCAAATGTTTGATTTCAGAAATAACATTTTGGAATTGGAAGATTTTTCATGCACCGAATTGAAATGTTCCTGGCAATCCCAGAAAGGCAATTTGGATGATCATTTTTCTGCCGTCCCCGTTAGTAAGTTTTGCTGCGCAAAACGGTACACGATTTTTGAAGACAATGAGGATGAAGTTGACGACGAGTCTACCGACGGTGATGGGGAATATATTAAAAAACCAGCATTTGGTTATCAAGGTCTAGACGAATCTGTGGCCTTCGAAATACTCGAGATGTTATGCGAAGCTGCTCCAACTTCCGCTAATTCTTTACACATGAAAGGTCAAGGGACAGCTTCATTGTATGCTAATACACAGACCCGGTTCCAGAAAGATTATTTAATGAAATTGTTCAACACAATCAAACCAG
This sequence comes from Andricus curvator, assembly GCA_932195095.1. NCBI lineage: Eukaryota > Metazoa > Arthropoda > Insecta > Hymenoptera > Cynipidae > Andricus > Andricus curvator. The sequence continues at coordinate 342,626 of CAKNYM010051923.1, read as the reverse complement.
CAATGATTCTTTGAAGGAAGTACATTTCAATAACATAGAAGTTGGACAATGTTGTTTAACCTTAATGTTATCATTACGTGTAAACAATTCATTTGACTTGTGCTACTATACGGCCGTAAATCGCAATTTATGAATGAACGAGAGGAGGATGAGAGTTACTGATTCTCGAATCTATGAAATTTTTGCATATGCCAGTAATCGCAAAGCTAATTGGACTCAGAAAGCACGAAAAAATTTCTATCTGGTTACAGTATTTAACAAGTACGTAAAACACGGCTTACTATTTGAAAACGCTGCTTGAGACTGTTACGTGGATTGCTATCGAGGACCCGTTGTAGAATGCGGTCTTATTGTGCATCAATTGTATCCATGGCTTCCGAAGCCAAAAAATATCAGATATTTCAAGATGGAAAACCTTATAAGTTATTCCAGATTAAATGTTTCTACGAGGAAACGGTAAAATCTACTAGGGAGTGCTTGTCAGACATTCCATACTTAAATAAGGAAACAGGTTTTCTGAAGGAAAAGCATAAGTACTATGGTCAGATCCAATAGGGAATGTTGCTTTTGAACTTACAACCATGTGACATTGTTGTTTATGCATCTTTCGATAAAAGCAATGTATGTCGTTACCGTTCCATTTGATAAAAATTTTGCCGTTAACATGGAAAATGTTGTTAGTACCGTATATCTGCAAAGAATGCTACATTTTAAACCTCCCAAGGATGGTAACGTGAAACTTGTTTCTAAGTAAACGTTTCGACTTTTATAAGGAAAGACTTTTATATTTTCAATATAAAAGATCTATATTTAACTGTAAATGAAACTCATTAACTGACAAAAATGAAAATTTCCCCTTTATTTTTATTTTCGTTGAACGACTTTGACATCAGTTTGGTGTTACAAATCACAACCTTTCGTAATAGGATCTGTACAATAAGATTTTCGATAGGAAAATACAGTAAAAATTCGAAACTTGTCTCCAGCCAAAACGGGCGATGAGACGTTAACAATAGCACATGTGATCTCAAAAATGTGATCAACATAGGCTAGTAGACCCCAAGAGAAACGATGATTGAGCATTATGAAAATTTTTATACTCAGATTAACTCTTTCAATGTGCACTCTTGCTGCCGCTATATTTCTGCTAAATTGTGATTCCTCAAACGTTAGTTGGTCATCGTGCATGAATGATGGTTGAAACATGTAAATTAATATACGATATTAACACTGCAGGGGTAACACCTACTAAACATTTAAAAGTGAATGTTGATTTATACTGCGAGTAAGACCGGATGTGACACTTGAGACATTTCGACTTTCAAATTGGAACCTCAGTGCAATCTAACACAATCCTCGTGGATTTAAAGGCATGCAAACATGTTGGCAGATTATCATTTATTTCATCACGAGACCGCCACCTGCAGGCGATTGGTGTCAGAATCGTTGATGAAAGTGGAACTGTTGTCTTAAACACTCTAGAGCAAGTGTGCCTGGTAACTTTTCGATACAAATCAGACAACATGGAGTAAGACAAGTCTTGCTCAATTTCTAGCATTGTCAATACTATACTTTATTTTATAGTTAAAATGTGCTTTGCATCGTGCCTTTTAGGCCACACTTTTTTTGCGGCGTTTACTAAAGCATCTGAAAGCTTCAATGAAGGAATTCCTGTTAAAGTATTTAGTACCTCGTCAGCAGATATCGCAGAAATAAATAAAAAACGAAATCATTCGTACAAACCTGAACTTCTTTATCTTGAACTTGTGTTCCTAGAGAGTTCGTTTGAAGGATCAAACTACTGTCAATTTTTGGTTCAACTAAATTGAATTTGATTGATGATTTTGTAGAAAAATTTCAGTGGAAGTGCAACATCAAGAAAGCATTTCTTTCTTTATTACTAACAGGAGTTTCTTTATCGTCCTCTAACATGCTCATGCAATCACGTTCTTTTCCCGAAATATTATTCGATTGGCACGAAGAGCCTTTGGTTAAATGGTTTTGCAAATTTTACATTAAAGGATCGCAAGTTTCATTCTTTGGTTCTTCTGATTCTTCTCAAGAGAGATTTTTTACTTCAGTCTCTGATATCTTCATTTCTTCGTCTACACCCTCACCTTGATCTACGATATTCTTCTCCCTATTAATGCATACAATGATTAAAATACATAAAGAAAATAAACAAATAAACATTCAAGATACACAAAAATTGAAAAACGATATCACTCGGCTAATACATATACCTATTATCTACTAAAAATGTCATGCCATTTTAAAAAAGACCTTGCATGCGAATATCTGTGAATAAAATGGTGAAAGGATGAAACAAATTTAGAACATGTAAATTATAACTTCTTCCACCTTCTTGAATATTCATTTCCTCCACTTAAAATATTTATTGCATTTCGGTACCATCTTTCATACATTTCTTCTACTTCAATTACCATTTCTTCCATTCCTTATTTCCACTGCCTTACAGAATTTTTGAAATATCTTTTCAAAATGTATTCTGAAAATAGAAATTCAAGGATCTTATATACTCAAATAACATTATTCTACATGCCCCAATCACCTGATGATTGATGCGCCCAATGACCTGAAAAAATATATTATAGAGAAGATTATTGTCTCCTGTTATTTTTCATTAGCCCCTGCTTTCTTGCAACAATCCTGCAACGTCGATAAGAGAAACCTGGTTAACAATGTTTTTCTATAATTCGCGAAAAAGTGCCAGTTTTTCCACCTGTTTTTGGTGTAAAAAGTTACCGATTTTTGCTCGATGACGTGGCGCATGCGCAGTGCCGACCTTTCCGGGAAACAGTGACAAAAGTGGACAGATGCAGTGGAAAAAGTAAATGGACAGTGATAAAAGTGAGGCACAGTGGAAAAAGTAAATGTTATTTCGGGTGGGTTCGTGCTGCCTCGGGTGGACTCGTGCATCGTGCGCAGCCAACTTCATTCTATTTTCCGACTGTCGTCCCTAACCTAAAAGCAATTTCCTGAAAAGTCTCGAGTTGTGTATTTTGTATGTACTTTTGTCACTTGGCAAAAGCAAAAAAACACCGTCAGTTTCTCCGAAAATACTGTGCTTGGTTTTTTTCACGAAAAATCGAAAGTTTTGAAGCCCTCAACTTTATGGGCCAACTATTCAATTGTGAGAACCAGCTTATTATTACTGCCATATTATTGCCATGGTTTTGATAATTGCCATTGTCATTGTTGCGTCAATCGACAAAAAATCGCCTTCTTTTTACACAAAAAACAGGTAAACAAAAACTAGCACTTTTTAACAAATTATAGAAAAAGTATCGTGTCCCACACATTGAAAAAGCGACGATTTAAAACTCGTGTGATAGCCACCCTCGCTCCGCTCGGGTAGCTAACTTCACACTCGTTTTAAATCTCTCGCTTTTTCAACTTGTAGCACAATATACTATTTCATTGATAGTAAAATAAAATTTATGTAAGTTTATATAAATATACGTTTAAGTATAATCAATTTCGAACGAGACCACATACCTACGCTTAGACAACAGATTACTTTTGTACTTACTGCTCTTGTTTTGATTTTCTCCGTAATCTTTTTATCGTATTATTTTCTTTCAGATAAATGCACCATGCTCAGGTGTTTTTGGAAGACACTTGCTCGGTAAAACACCTCTTTTTAATATCTTCCTTTTTGAATTTTTACCTGTGAGTCAAAACTCATATTAGTTATCAAAGAACTCAAATTATTCCATCAATTTTTGAACATTAAAAATATTATTAATAATTTAATAGACTATTTGTACTTCGTATGCTATAAAATAATTTTCAATGTATATATGTATACAAAACATTTCTTTTTTTTTAAATTCGAACATTTTATACATTATTTATTTATTCCTCTACTAAAGTTATACATTAAAACTACATAATATAACATACCCTGGTAGTAATAGTCCTCAGGTACGAAATGCATTCAGCACACTCTCATGGACAGAGAATTTGGCATTCCCATTTTAAATCGTCTCATCCATTCAGCATGACAATCAACCAGAACTATTAATTATTTTAGTTCTGACAGTTCCTTTCTTTGGCTGAAAATGGAAAGACAGGTTTCTATTTCTATCAGCGCGTGAAGAGCATCCTGGTATGTCCTTTCCACCCCTTTTTAAATGCACCTCCTGGACCTATTTTTCGAAATTGTACCTGGATGCTTCCTGCTACCCCTTTCCTTCCTCGCTTTTCCACCCCACCCCACTCCTTTTGCCCCAAGAAACACTCGACAACCTCCCCCTTCCTATCCTTATGCTTTCCTTCTTCTTATGCCTCCCCCTT
>CAKNYM010051923.1:308619-338296 GCA_932195095.1 Andricus curvator | reverse complement strand
TCCCCCTTCCTATCCTTATGCTTTCCTTCTTCTTATGCCTCCCCCTTTTCATCCCTTCCCAGCAACCTCTCTCCACATATATGTATAACGCTCCACAGCGGGAAAAAGAACTTTCTTGGGACAACAATCAGCCGAATCCTCAAATCTGAACGGATAAGAGGTTTTTTTTTAAATAAATAAAAATAGACCTTTCCTTCGAAAAGGTTTAGAATTATTCAATGCACTTTTGTCGAATAAAAATTTAGATTGTAGATTTAATTCCTGGATCTGTTTAATAGTTATAAACCAATTAATTACATTATATAGGGTAAGGAGGGGCAGCGCCGACCGGTGGGGCAAAGGTAACTTTGCTTATAACATCGCTATTATTTAACAATTTTCATTCTACTTTGCATTAAATAAATCTGTTTTATTATAGAGATAGCGTTACTTACTGATATCTTGAAAATTGACGTTGTAAAAGAAAAATTATGCAGAAAAGAGTTTTGACAACGAAAGAATGGAAGATTCGCTGGCAGAAATGTAAAGTTTTCGACGTTAATGGCAATACTTACAGTATGAAAATTTGACATTTTGACAGATAAAACAATATCACATTATGTCATTATAATAATTGAACGTAATACAAGTCCAATGTGTATTTAATATCGTAAATAATTGAGGCATCACCAGTGGGGCAAGCCCGACCAAAATAATAGTTTACACGTGCTTAGGTTATAAACGTATCATAAGTTTGGTCGATAAGTCATCGGTAATGTAGAACAGCCACTTATCTTCTGGGCTACATGCAAGAAACTCTATTATATATTATTATTTTCAATCCGTCGGTAGAGCGGGTGTTCTGTACTGGTACGGTAGAAACCTTTGCGCGTACTCCGTCTCTAGTTGAATGTCAACTAATAAGAGGTTATATCACAGCTATCACTATTTTTATTAAAAATAACTTATTCTTCTTGCTGAATATGTCTAAAGGTAATTTTTCCAATACATAAAATACCACAGACGCGGAACATCATGTTTTCCACTCTTCAGATGTTTTGATTTTCATAAAAAGCTGCGGTTGGCTTTGCCCTCCGGTGTGGGGCAAAGCCGACGAAATACAGCTTGTCAGAAATAATTCAATTATTAAATCATTGTTTTATTCATATAATTGTTACTTATAGAATTATGATGTACAATAATGTAGGACTCGAAATGGGAAAAAAATGGATCAATTCCACATCTTATTAACTTTAAAAAAATCATTGACTGTTAACTGGTCGGCGCTGCCCCTCCTTACCCTAACTGGTATCTGCTCCATTTTCGGAATTTGAATGCATTTCCTACATTTTGTCATTAAAATTTATAACATTATTGCTTGATGACAAAGAACGCCAAACAATAATAATAGTTAATAGTTGAATCAAGTTTCATAAAAAAATTCACTCATTTGACTTTTCGATGCATATAAAAGTTTTCTTTCCTGCAGTATTATTTCTTTTCATCTGAAGAATGAAATTTTTAAACAATAGACTGCTATTCAATAACATTTTTCATTGTCATCAACAATATTTATGATGACGTCTATTATATGGAGATTCACATCTGCGCATAAAAGTGCGACGCATGCGTAAAAAATTTGCAAATATTGTTTAGATACTTTTTAATAATCTTCTAACAGACGATATTCGTACTAAAGATTATTGTTTGTATAAATAAGATTATAAATGATTAATATTATTTTGTGTCTGGATGCAGTAATCTATTTATATGCATTCTGTATATTTATTAATTAATTCATTCATTAACAATAGTTAATGTTATATGTAAGTATAGGTAAGGATAAAACACCTCCTTTCTCTTATTGATTCTGAAAATTAAACTAATATTTTATATTTTCATACAAAATAAGGTCTGTTTCACCGATAAGAGAATTATTGTATATCCCGTTTTATTAAAGATTGATCAAGATGCTGGTGTAGGTAACATCATCCCCAAAAATGGTCAGATTTTTCATTGACCAATTTCATTTCAAATTAAAGGTCCGCTAAAAATTACCTAATGATAAACTTAAACAAAGTTTGCGAATTTTTCGAAAAATAGTCCAGCAACGGTAAAGTTCAATAATAACTTAATAGGTTTAGAAATCAGTTTCATATTTCAGACTACCCACTCTCTCCATTCCATTGCCCCTATTAAAGTTATTAGGGTGTTTCAAGATTTCAATTGCTTCTCTATGTTTTCTTGGAAAAACACTGTATTTTCTTGCGATGACGGTTATTTTGTCAAATAATATGCTATTTTCTGTTTCGATATCACGCTCAGCTAGTGCTGATTGCGTGGAATGTTTTAGCCTGCCTTTACTCTCACGTTCCTTTACACGTTGGCTCACCACACTCCCGGTTTCTCCAATATAGACTTTGCCACAAAATCAAGGGATTTTATATACTCCCGGATCACTGAGAGGTGCCTCTTTATCTTCATTGTTTTTCAGAAGTTGTCCTATTTTCGCAGGTGGTTTAAATATGGTTTGGATGTTGTCTTTGTTTAGCATTCTTCCTATTTGTTCTGTGATACCTTGGATCTATGGTAGGATGCTGGTCGTTTTCTCTCCCTTTCTTTGGTGGGTTGTGTTAACTTGTTGTTTTGAGTGTATTTTCTTATGGCTTTATCAATCTGTTTGTTTGTGTAATCATTTTGTATTAGGATTTGTTTGACGTTTTACCATTCCTGTTGTAAGTTATCTTTATCTGTTATGGAGACAGCTCTGTATATAAGGGGGTTGATGACCGATTGCTTTTGAGATGGGTGGTGGTGGGAGGAGGCATGTGGGTATCTGTTTGTATGAATTGGTTTTCTGTAAACTTCATGTCGTAATGTGTTATCAGAACTTTTGTAAACTAGTACGTCCAAGAAAGGCAATTTTCCGTTTTGTTCAATTTCCATGGTGAACTGAATATTAGGATGTAATCGATTGATGTAATCGGAAAGCTTGTATAGTTATTCTAGTCCATGTCTCCAGATGACAAAAGAGTTGTCAACGTAACGGCACAGAAAATTCCGATTTAAGCTTGGATTGGTTGAAGATTTTAGTTTTTAGATGTTTCATAAAGATGTTGGCTATTACAGGTGAGATTGGAGATCCCATTACTGCTCCTAAGGTTTGTTCGTAGAACTGGTTATTGAAAGAGAAGTACGTATTATTGAGACAGTGTTCTATTAAAGGAATGAGATCGAAGGGAAAGTTTGCAAAGGATTTAATAATATCGATTGTATCAGAAATTGGTACTTTCGTAAAGAGAGATACTACGTCGAATCTCACTAGGACATCTTGAGGTTGAATGTGAATCTGTTGTATCTTGTTGATAAAGTCAAAAGAGTTTTGGACGTATGTGATGGTGTTTTCTGTGAAAGAATTCAGTTCTTTGGTTAGGAAGCGTGCTAGGTTGTAAGTTGGTGAGTTTCATGCGCTGACGATCGATCTGCGTGGAATGTTATTTTTGTCGATTGTTTCGGAGCCCGTGAAGTTTTGGAGAGATGGGATTAGTAGGTATTTCTTCAGATATTGTTTTGCTGTCAAGTTTTGAGTCTTTTAGAAGGGTTTTTGTTTTGCTGAATATTGTTTTTGTGGGGTCTTTTTTAAGTTTTTTATATGTATCGTCAGTTAAACTATTGTGTTGCCTTTGTCTGCAGATAATATTATGATGTATTTATTCTGATTGTGTTCTCTAGTTGCTTTTTTTCTTGTTTTGTTAAGTTTGAGGATTGAAGTTGGGCTTGGCGTAAGATGTTCGGCGTCCTACGCCACATGTCATTCACTTTTTCGGGTGCAAAGGTATATGTTGTGGATTCCAAATTACTGATTATTTCTTCCTTCGGGATTTTGGAGGAAGATACTGCAAAATTATGTCCTTAAGACATGTCTGGAACCATTTCATTGCTGAGAGGATGGTGATGGTGATGATGCTAATACAGAACGATTACACAAACAAACGAATTGATAGAGCAATAAGAAAATACACTAAAAAAAAATCAACACAACCTACTAAAGAAAGAGAGAGAAAAACGACCACCATCCTACCCTACATCCAAGGTATCACAGAACATATAGAAAGAATTCTCAACAAACACAACATCCAAACCATATATATAAAAGGCACCTTTCAGTGATCCGGGAGTATATAATATGCCTTGCTCTTGTGGCAAAGTCTATATTGGAGAAACGGGAGGGCGGTGAGCCAAAATGTAAAGAAACATGAGAGTAAAGTGAGGCTAAACCATTTCACGCAATCATCACTAGCTGAGCATTATATCGAAACAGGACATGGCATTTTATTTGAAAAAACAACCGTCTTCGCAAAAAATACAATATTTTTCCATGAAAACATAGAGAAGCAATCGAAGTTTTAAAACACCCTAATAACATCAATAGGGACAATGGATATAATATGAATCGGATTTGGTTGTCCGTCCTCCCGGGTTTTTTAAAATAGACTTGATTGGCCAATGAAGTTCGACCAGTCTCCACGGTGGGTCGCTCTGGCCATTTACAGACATCGTAGAGAGTATCTATAAGAACAACAAAACCTGAAACTTAGTTAGCTTAGGTTAGCCCTGAAGAAGTGAACTGCAATGTTCACCAGATCTTTGTAAGTAATTCTCTAATTGGTTAAAAATGTAAAGGAGAATTCTTTAAAGTTATTCAAGACAATTGAATATTTAACTACTTTGTTTAAAATTTGCATTTTTCAATTGAATTTAACGGTTTTTTATTTAAATCAAAATCATTCTTGTTTGAAAATTTAACCAGTTTGTTGAAAATTCGATTTTACTGGATAGGAATTAATTTTTTGAACTGAAAATATAAATATTCCAATTTGGTTTTGAAACTGATATATTTTTTAATTGAAAATTATTTCCTGGGATGAAAATTCAACCCTTTCGGTTAAAAATACAACTGTTTAGTTGAAAATTTATGTGTTTTGTTAAAAATTCATCTTTTTTTTGGTTGACAGTTTTGGTTGACAATTCAACTGTTTTGTAGAAAATTCGTCTCTTTGGCTTTGAAATTTAATAATTTGTTAGGAACTAAACTATCTGGTTGAGACTTAATCTTTTGCTAAAAATTCTTATTTTCAATTGCTTAGTTGAAAATTCATATCTTTGGTTAGAAATTCAACTGTGTTTGGTTAAAAATTCAACAGCTTTGTTGAAAATTCATGTACAAGTTGAAAAATTTTCTTTTTTAGTTGAAAATTCAACTATTTGATTAAAAATTCATTTTTCTTGATTGAAAATTGACTTCCTCGTTGAAAATTCATCTTTTCAGGTATACAAGTGAACTTCTTTTTCAAACATTCAACTTTTTACCTTGAAAACTTAACTATTTTGTTGAAAATTAATCTTCTTGGTTGAAAATTTATCTTTATAGGTTAAAAATTCATCTTTCTTTACTTTTTATTAAAAATTAAAATCTTGTTCGGCTGAAATATCATCTATCAGATACATTTTTCATTGCCAATTCATCATTCTGTTTGAGAACACGAAATTTAGAAAAATTCACTGTATTGCCATTATTGATTCCTGGCTCTTTTCGATTCATTTCCTACTGTATTTCTATGCTGATTCTTTTTTTTTATATTTGAACATCGTTTAAAACGTTTTCATATCTTTTTAAATATTCTCCGAAAATTAATTTTTCAAAATGAAAAATTATTACAAATTTTTCTAGAAATCATAAGAAAATTTGTTTATTCTCACGACACTCTTCAGAATTCTTAAAAAGCTTCTAAACTTGTTATTCTGAATCTTAGGAATTCTACATTTGTTAAAAATTTTTTGAAATCTTTTCAAGTTTTAAACTATTTTTGAAATCTTTTTCAATTTTCTTTTAAAGTTCATTTTTCACAATAAGAGAACGTAAACGTTTTTTTCAATCATTTTTAAGTATTATTTGAATATGGAATTTTCATCACTGGGAACTTTTACGGAAAAATAAAAACTCTAACATAGCCTATTATTGTTCAAATATTTTGAATATTCTTTGAAATCAATTGATTTTTTATAACATTAGCAATTTTAGAGGAAAACCAGTAACATAACAGAACATCTTTTTAGTTCAAAGTTCCAGTATTGGTTGAGAATTGAATTATTTTGCTTAATATTCAAATATTTCGTTTACAATTTAACTGTTTTGTTGAACGTTAGTCATTTTGGAAAGAAAATTCGTCTTTTTGGATTAAACATTTCCATTGTCTTCTAAACAAATTTTCAAACAAAATTCTCTTTTTGACTTGAAAAAGTCATCTGTTTTTCGTTAGAGTTTAATCTTTTTTGTTTAAAAATTTGACCATTCGGATGAAAATTCTTCTTTGTGGGTTTGAAATTCAAATATTTTGTTAAAACTTCAACTGTTTTGTTGATAAATCGCCTTTTTGGTTTAAAAATTCAACAATGTGGTTACAACTATTCATATTACATATTCTCCTCTAATATTGTAAATGCAAATGTCTATTTCTTTCATAATTTGAATCATTTTATTGCCAAAATTATATATTCTTTCGTAAATTTTTTAATTTACATGTAAAATATATATATGTATATTAGGGTGGGCCGAAAAAAAGTGAATTTCGTGCGATCGATTTCTAATAGCAAAAAATTGTTAGTTCTAGATGAGATGAATATACTTTAAACTTTTTTTTGAAATCGATTAATATCTTTCACATCCTCAAGCGTGTTGAAAATGGAAAAAATTGAATTTATGCATTAAAATATATGAAAAAATAAATTCTTACACACACAATGTTATTTATTTATTTAGAACTATATGTATAAATAACTTATGGGAGAACCTATTTGATATTAGATTATGTCAAAAATTAAAAATTAAAAGTAGGACAAACATTTTTCTTCCATCTTTGTTTTATTCTTATTGAAATCCGCACAGAAAATTACTTTCTTTTAAATTATAAGAAGTGTATAATTAATTTAATAACACAGGCCGACAAAAATTACATCATTTTTGTACCCAAAGACCGGACTATGTGACCCTGAATGATTTTGATATCCTGAAATCGAATCCGTTATCCAAATTTTTCCTATACGTCAGGTTTTTGAGATATCCTAACCTGGAAGTGCAAAAATCGCTATTTTTAGCCATAATTGAGGCAATATAACACGATCAACCATTTTTTTCCTAAAAACTGCTAACGCCATCGTTTAGTACTTCTTTTTATCTTCCATTTCCAATTTTGATCATCCCGAACCGATTTTTTTTCTCTGAGATATCACACACTAACCATTCAGTTTCTCTTCGCCTTGCATGATTAATTTCTCGAATGCAAAGAAATCTAAGGTAAAACAAAAAAATTTAGAACTCAACCATTATTCAATCACTGAAAAAACATCTTCGATGCAAAATGAAAATATTATCTCTATAAGCGATGCCAACATCTCGCTGCTAATGCTCTTGAAGAAAACAAGTGTAAAATAAAAATCATCAAGGGCAGAAAGACAATCAAAAAAATATTCAATATACTATTCCTGTTATAATAATTTTCACTCGTACAAATTGTACACCTCAAACGGATATTCTTGAAATGTAACCAACGCTTTTGACATAATAGAACGAATGAAATTTTCATGGTAACCAAGAAACAATACACATTTTTTTGAGGTTATTTTATGCACCGAAATCTAAAAAGATCAAATTAAAATTTAAAAAAAAGTTTGTCCTATTTTTGAATTGAAATTTTCGACGTTTTTTTAATATCAAATAGGTTCTTCCATAAGTTCTCCAGGCATATAGTTCTACATACATAAAACAACTGGTGTCTGTAAGAATTCATTTTTTCGTATATTTTTCGCTTAAATACAATTTTTTCCATTTTCAGCACGCCTAAGGAGGTGAAAGATATTAATCGATTAAAAAAACAAATTTAGAGTATATTCAGCTCATCAAGAACTAACAATTTTTTCCTATTAGAAATCGATCCGAATTGCCGCTGGACCTAATTTTTATTTTGCTGATTCTATATTAATATTACATTATACTTCATTATCATTAAATGAATTAAAAATTAAACCCAGAACGTTCAAATTGTCTCTTATTTCCCAATATTGGAAAAGCAAATAAAGAATTAGGTTTAAGCATTCTGAGTACATTGTACTGAATAATAAAAAGCAAGCACGATTTTCGCATCAATACCAATTCTCCTTTTTATTCTTGAGAAACATTTCAATCACAATGATATTTGATTCCCTTACTTTGACAGTATTTTTCTTTGAGCTCTAGAAGATGATTAAAATAAATATCTTGGTTGCTTTATTCCAAAGTCTCTGGTTGTTTCTTCTCCTAATTTCAGTTGTCGATTCAAACCAAATTGAAACAATAGCTAAATTTACAAACAATTATTTTCACGAAAAGGGCGTTCGTCAATTTGTCACTTTTGGCTGCTGGAATAACGATGGTATAATATAATATTTTTAAATATTATTTTTTTTGTGGAACTAAAGGGTAATTGTTTTTCCTGCAAAATAATTTTGGAACATATAAAAGTAGAAGTTTTAATTATGTCTTCAGAAAGAGTCAGATTTTTGTTGAAAATGGACATGAGGATCTGTTATGTTTCGATTTCAAAAAAACTTGACATGACGAAAATTTTGAAAGTCAATTACTACAAACTCGGTGTTCTCTTGGATTTGGATTGTCCAAATAGCGAAATCATTTTCCAACAGGTAAATATTATGTTTTATTTTACACAACAATTTTTATTTATAGAACAATATAATCCAAGACAAATAATTCCAAAACTCGTAGATAATTGAATATTTAAAGTAATTAGAACTGTGAAAATGATTTTCAGTATACCCTTCCTTATAATGAGTCATATTTTTGGTTAATAATTACCAAAGATGAAGGAATACCTTTGAAGTCCCTTCGTGAACTACCTTTGAGTATAAACACAGAAATGACACTTGCATTGTATAATTCGGATAATTGTATTCTCTACGATGTTTACAATCCCAGTTATCGTCATGGAGGGAAATTAAATGTCACGTACATGGGTTACTGGAAAAATCAAGAAGGAATCAAAATTGATCTCAATCAGTACAAATATATCCGACGAGGAAATTTATGTGGACTTTCCTTAAACTTTTCAGTAGTGGTACATAATTATTAATTATTTTTGGCAATGAATCTACTTTAAATATTAATATTTATGAAATACTTACTCAACAAAATTATTCGTTGTAATTCTATAGTTAAATAACAAACCAAGGCCTGATTTTTATACATACCTCACAACTCCCATCGACAGACATTTAGACACTATGCATAGATTCAGTTATAATCTAATTCTTCAATTGAGGGACTTTTATAATTTTACGTAAGTGAATTATTATTGAAAATTCTTTTCATTAATTTTGAAGACAACAGTAAGCAGTAAAATGCCATTCCAGTATTTCATAAAAAGTGTGAATTATTTTTTTACAGAATGCACCTAACGCAAGCATCAACATGGGGATATCTTAAAAATGGTTCATTCGATGGTATTTTGGGTGACATGATAGAAGGAACTGTGGATATTTCAATTTCACCTTTCATGTTCAAAGTAGAAAGATATGATGTGGTTGAACATACTGTTCAACATTACGTTGGCAGGTGAAACTATAAAATCAAAATTCAAGCTATTTTCAATTGCACATCTTTGATAAATTCCAATTTCTACAAATAAGTTTAATTTCAAGGTGTTCAGTAACCATACGATTTTCAACTTCCTGATTTTACCGTTACATATTTGCTTTCCTAAAGTATAATATGTAGATTACTCTTCCCCCTCTCTGCCACAACCTAATTATCCTGGTATCCGCGTACCAAACACTCAACAGCTTTATTTCAATATCCTCCTCTTCATCCCCAACTTTTCAAAAAATCTTCTATAATTTCTCTGCCCCTCTCTATGTAGCCCTGTACAATGAATATATGCTCCTTCAACGTTTCCTTCTCTGTTGTCCCACCTCCCCATCCCCTAATACCCTCTCTAAATCTCTAGATTTTCCCTGTTCTCTTTTTTCCCTTCCAATAATCCTCTACATTATCTTTCTTCTACTATTCTCCTCAATACCCCCTCTATCCTATATCATTTCCCACCACATATAACCCTCTAATCTGCCCTCTAGCATCCTTCAATACTTACTCTCCCTTTTCCTTCTCTCTCTCCACCCTTCCCCCATTACATTTGACCCACCTTTCCTCACCCTTATACTTTACCAATTGTATTTATCCGTATTTTCCTCTACAGCTACCTATATTATCCCTCGATCCCAACTATTCCCCTTCCTACTCCTCCCCCTGTCACAATTCATCAATGAATTCAATTTGACGGTGTTCAGCGATCACCTCATTTAAAACTTTCTGACTTTGCTTTTCTGAAGTAGATGTTTTTGAAACTCCCCCCCCCCCCACCACAACTTAATCCATCCCGCTTCTTGCCCTCACTATCTACTCATCTAACCAGCAACACCTATCCTTTAATATTCCTCCTCTTTATACCCATCCCTTCCGAGAACCTTCTATAACTCCCCTGCACCTCCCCATATAACCTTCTATACCGACTATAAGCTCCTTCAACTTCTCCTTCTCTGTTGCCCCATTCCTACATCCCTAAAACCCTCTTTCTCTCTTGATATTTTCTCTGTTCTCTTTTCCCCTTCACATAATCCTCTACACACGCTATCGTCCACTCTTCTTCTTTACACACTACTATATCATATATCATATTCCTCCTCCTTCCTATATAACCCCCTATCCCGCTTTCTATCATCACTTGATCCTTACTCTTTCTGTTTCCCTCATTCTTCGCCCCCCTTACTGTTGAACCACTTTTCTTCCACCTAATACTTTTTCAATTTTAATTTTACACATATAACGCCCTACACGTTCCTGCATCATCTCTCGATCCTTACTCCTCCTCTATCCGTGATACTCCCCCTCACTGTTAACTGACTTCTCGTCTAAACTTTCTATCTTCGACTCGTCTTTACATACACCTCTATCGTATATCATATGCTCCTACTCCCCATATAACCCTCTACAACGCCTTGTAGTATCCCTCGATCCTACTCTACCTCTTTTTATCATTTCCCTGTCACTCTTTACAACACTTCTCTTCTGCTTTCTTCTGCCCCTTACCATAATAATATACCCCCACCTCTTCACTCTCCTTTTTTACTCACCTTTCCCTCTTATTCTGTCCATTCTCAACACATACAAAGTTTCTCGGTTTCAAAATTTTTTCTTCAAATACTTCATTTTTGACGTATTATTTGACCAATTTTGATCAAAGCAACATGCAGTTATTTAGATATTTTAATACGAAGTGTTTCGTCGTCCCGAAATTCGGGATGTGTAGTCAAATATTTTTCATAAACTTGACTAGTCGTTTCGAATTTTCGGGATGAATAGTCCATCCCCTTTTTCAACTCCCTCAATTTTTCGGGACGACTAGACGCAGCCATTTTAATATTCTTTTGTCACATGAAAATCAATGTTTTTGTATTTTTTGAGCGATTCTCACACCTTTCAGGACATAAAACAATTTTTTTATGTTATAATAACAAAATAATAGTGTTTCTTTGATTCAAGCATTATTTCGTATTTTCAAGAAGTTCTATCTTCAACACAAATTTATGTTTTATTTCTATTTTTATGTTATATGTTACTATCAAAAACGCTACTTACAACAAATTCGCCATAATTATTTAGCCCATAGAAAATTGGTCAGAAATTGAAACTTTGACCTGGATGTGCCAGTGGAAAATACATATTAATCGATCTTAAATTATTTGTTGTCTTCGATATGTCTCCCCAAAGGCAATTTTTCTGCACCAGGCCGTTTCTAGTTTCAAAAAATCAGGGTTTTTGATCCATCCAACTGGATATGGATATCCGACTGTCGTCATATTAAAACTTCTTAGAAATTTATAAAATTAACATCCTTGCCGGCTGGACACCCTGTAATTAAAATGAAATGAAATAATTTCAAATGTTAATATTTCTTATTATGTTTGAATTTTAGGGCTACTATCATTTTTCGTCATCCTAAATCAAATGGTATCAGGAATCCCTTTTTTATGCCTTTCAGCCATAAAGTATGGAGGATGATTATAATTTCAGAGATCCTGTATATTTCCGTAGTATATGTGAGTACGAAATGTGAAAAGTATTATCATAAAAAGTTAAAAAATGAAACGACTCACCCTGTTGTGGAAAGTGTGATGATTGTTGTTGCTGCTATGAGTCAACAAGGTAAGATTTTTTTAGTAATTACATACGATATATTTTATCTGGGAGGGGAAGTAGGAGTGGGGAAGTAGGGAAAGTGTTGGTGAAGTGAGGAAGGGTAAGTAACGGAAGGTGAGGTGAAGGAAGGGAAGTAGGGGAGTAAGCGGGAGGGAAGGTGGGGGAAATGAAGAAAGGGAGTAAGTAGGGGCAGGGATAGCATGTAAGTGAGGATGAGAATGGATAGGTAGTAGGGAAGTGATGTTGAATAGGGGAGGAGAACTAGAGGAGGGAGAAGTAGGGAAAGGGATGGGAATTATTGGAGGCGAGAAGTGGAAGGAGGGGCAGTATAGTAGGGGGAGGACAGTAGGAGAAAGGAGGGGGTGTACAAGGGTATAGGAGGGAGAGATTTGAAGGACTTAATTAACGTTTTAATAGGATAAGAAACCCTTTTTTGCTAGCGCGGGCGCCTACTTTGACTAATTTTTATTAATTCACTTATTATATATCGTTCATCATTTTTAGCATTCAAAAATATTTTTTGTTCAGGTTTTGGCCAAGGTCCTCGTTTTTATTCTGGCCGTATCGTTTTCCTTTCATTATTCGTATGGGCACTTTTGGTTAATCAATTTTATTCAGCTTCTATAGTAGGCTCGTTACTCTCAGAACCAACTCGATTTATTAACTCGTTAGAAAGTTTGACTGAAAGTAATGTTGAATTTGGAATTGAAGATATGGCATATAATCATGATTTCATTGCTGTAGGTCTCTTATGTTATCATTATCACTTTTTAAAATAAAAGATATTTATAAAGCGAAACAAAATACTTAAAAACATAACATTTAAATTGATCAATTTTAAATTTAATGACCATTACAGACTACAACTGACCCAGAAGCCAGACAACTTTACAATAAAAAAGTAGCACCGAATAAAAAAAGGAAAAAAGCTAATTATATGCCAGCTGAAGAAGGTCTTCAAAAACTTCAAAAAGGAGGATTTTCTTTCCATGTAGACGTTGACACTGCCTATAAAATTATAGACGTCAGTATATTCCTTACTTAATTATTATAAAAAATAGCAATCAAGATATGAGATATTGAATAAACAACTACACGATCAAAGCATTCAAAAGATTAGAACTCTTCTGAATTTGAAGTATTTGAAATGAAAATTACATAATTTTTAATTCATCAATTTAACGGAAAATTTAAGCAGACTTTATTCGAGCTCTTTTAGAATTTATTTCTTCTTATCTGAAAAAGGTTAGGAAACAAATTTTTGAAAAATTTCAAAAGTTTTTAGAGATTTAAAAGATCTCCAGAAATTTGAAAGGATGTCGGCAGAGTTCAAGTGATTTAAAGAATTGCAAATAATTTGAACAGCTTTTCAGGGAATTTAATGAGTTTCTCAGAATTTTAATTACTTTAAAGAATGTTCAAAGCTTTAAAAAAATATTTTAAGGCAGTCCAAGGGATTTCACAAGAATTGATCAAGGAATTTAATATTATTTCAACGATTCCAAGGGATTTTAAGAGATGAATAAATATATGGGATTTCGAAGAATTTCCTGAAAATTCATAAGGACTTTGAAAGATTTCATAGAATATAAAAGGTTTTAGGGTGTTTTCAGTAGTTCCAGGCACTCCAGAGTATGTCAAAGATTTCAAATGATTCTTGACCGATTTCAATAGACATCAAAATTTGTTAAATATTTTATCATGTTTCTATGAATTGCAAAGAATTTCAAAATAATTAAGGGATCTGAGAGGATTTCCAAGATCTCAACGGATTTCATAGGACATTACATGTTTCAAGGGATTTCAAGGAATATCATCATCATCAGATTTAATGTAATTTCATGGGATTTTCACGGAATACAATTTTTTCTAATGAATTTCCAAGAATTCGAAGATTTTCAAATATTTCAAGGGATTTCAAAAAATTATATAGGATTTTGAAGAGTTTAGGGTAATCTAAAAGATTCCAAAGAATTTTCAGAAGCTTTGAAATATTTCAAAGGATTGGTAATATTTTAGAGTCTTGTAAAGAATTTCAGGAATTTTCGAAAGAGATTTAGGAAACTTGAAGACATTTTTCAAGGCGTTTGATGATTTGATGATAAAGGATTTCAAAGAATTTATTCATAAGAATTGAGGGGTTCCAGAGGATTTCAAATATTTGAAGAGATTATCAAATATTTCAAGGTATTTTCAAAGATTTGAAAAAATTAAAAAAAAATTAGGATATTTTGAAAGATTTCAAGGAGTTTTCAATATATTTAATGCATTTTGAGGGATTTCAAGGAATTTTAAAGAATTCTAACGATTTAAGGCCTTTTTAAAAGATTCTAAGAAATTTTCAAAAGATTTTAAGAATTTGAAGGGATTTTAAAGCATTGTAGAGTATTTTAAAATATTTCAAAGAGTTAAAAATATTTTAGGATACATATTTTCAATGATTCCAAGCAATTTTCAAGAGATCAAATAAATATAAAGAAATTTCCAAGGTTTCAAAGAATTTCCTAGAACTGTGGAAGATTTGAAAGAATTGTATAGGATCTTTAAGGTTTCAGGATATTTTATAAGATTCCACGGTAATTTCCGAGGATTTCAATGATTTTGAAAGATTTTAAAAGCTCTCAAGTTATTTCAATAAATTTTCAAGGATTTCAGGAAATATCAGCAGCTTTCATGGAATTTCGCGGAGTTTTCAATTGCATTTGTGGAGTTTAAAAAAGATTTCGAAGAATTTAAGTGATTTTATACAATTTCAATTGGTGTCAAAATGAATTTCATGAGATTTAAGAAGTTTTAATGAGATTTCTAAGATTTGAAGGGCTTTTAATTTTTTTAATTTTAGAGATAATATTTTTTAATTGGTATTAAAAGAAGCATAAATCTTAAAGACGATGGCATCCGCACAAAAATTACCGAAAGCCTATTTTTACAGAGTGAAATTTGAAATTGAAAAGTTCTAAAACTGATCAAGTTCAAATTTGATGCCCGTAAAATTCAATACGTCTCAAAAAGCATTATTAAATTTACATTTTTAATTAGTTTTATCTTATATCATAATAAAATATACGGATTAAAAAGTTTGAATAGAATTGATATTTCTGTACGAAAATAGCTCACTGTCATTTCTACCAGTCATAATTCAAGAATGTTGAATGTTGTGAATCTTAGAAGTTTAATTATTCTAAAAAAGTTGAAAATTATATAATTTCTAATTATAATTTTTCAAAAATAATGAATGCAAACTTTAAAATTGTGCATCGCTCTTTTTAACATACCTCATTTTAATCTTAAGCACAAAAATAATAATTCCAAAATCAATTACTAATAAAAAAATTATATGTAATATTAGAATATGATATATTTGTATAACAGGAAACTTTTACGGAAGACGAAATATGTGATTTGTCGGAAATACAATTATTCCCAGTCAAACACCTGGCTACTGTAATCGCAAAACATTCTCCATTTAAAAAAATGGTCACTTATGGGTAAGTGTTTACATCCGACTCTCGGTTTAGCCACTCGCGGTTTAGTATTTCCTAGAAATGCTGGCATGCGCAGTTTCTCAGCGCGCGGGGCGTGAGATGGTTGCGACTCTTGTCTGAAAAACCACAGCAGCATAGCGGAAAGGTACAGTGCGCGGGTACTAACATGCGGAAATTGCGCAAAATTATGAGTTCCAATTGAAAACGGTTCAGACGACCCTGACTGTTCAGGTTTCGATACTCCCGATTTAGCAACAAAGTCACTTGCAGGCATCCCCTGACACTGTGGCTAAACCGGAAATCGGGTGTAGTTTTTTTATATTTTTCGAACTAATGAATATTTTTTATGTTTATCTAGACTCAGAAAAATAATTGAACATGGAGCAGTGGAGAGACTAGTGCACATTTGGAAACATAAAAGACCAACTTGTCCTAAAAGTCATAGTTCTAAACCAGTGCCAGTGCCATTGGCAGAATTCATTCCATTATTGTTTTTCTTATTTATGGGATTCACTACCGCTCTATTTATGATGTTTTTTGAAAATATTTTCCGAAAATATAAATTCGATTACCAGATATTGTCAGTGAAGATACTAAAGGTGAGCAGTTTATTCTTTTTAAATATTTTATGTATAAATTTAATTTCACCTTTTTTTGTTCCAGATCTCGAGGCGATATTAAAATGTTTGAAATTTGTATTTTTATCTTATATCATATATATGTATATTAAAGTACCTCATGAAATCCATTTGTTAGATTTTCTAGAATCTTTATGAGGCTTTTTAAAAGAAGAAAATCCGAATTTGTACAGTTTTTGAATGTTAATTTTTACAATTTTAACCATCCCATTTTGTACAAGATGAAAAATCCTTTATCAGGGTGCTATTTGACTCTCAGATTTTTACATCCTTATTTCATTAAGAAGGTATTACTTTCATGTGATGATTTAGTTTCGCTGATTTCATCAAATCTCGATGCTTTCGGACTCACTGATTGAGAAAAAATGGATTTTATTTCGGTGTCTGTCGTTGTCGTAGTTGTACTCTGTAAACACGGTAACTTTCATTGAAATTATCCGATTGGATTGCCCCTTGGCACATTGTTTTACGACTCAAGAAGAAAGGACGAGTTCGTTAACCAGCCATTTTTGACCAACGCTTCCGGTTTTATCCATCGAAATAATGTCGAGAGGAAGGTAAAAAAAACTGGCTAAACTCGGCAGGTAGTTTTCTGCAGTTTTCCTCTCCCCTGGCCAAACGTCCAGAAAAATGAGTGTACTTCTAATGATGTCGGATGCAGTTGCAGGTTATCACTGGTTATGCTTAAATGCATACAGTGATTCTAAGTCCACCTTAGTAAAAGAAAAATTTTCACAGGCCCATACCCAGTGAAGTATAATCGTCAATAGATTTTAGCGCAGTGCTATGGGACGTAAATGGACCAGCCCAAAAAGACAATAATAATAATCCATCGAAAATGCTTTTTAAAAAATAAAAAATTCCATTTTCCTGCAAAACTATATGAGATATAAAATAAGTTAGGAAGAAAAGTTGGTCATCTCAAAAAGATGAACCAATTTTCCTGAGACTATTTTTTTTTTGGAAGCATATTTTTCATTTGAATCGTGAAAAGTATGACCAAAAATAAAAAATTCCAGTCAGGCTGAACTGTCAAAAATAAGATGAAATATTAATGAAAAAATTGTTCGTCCAAAAAAGATCAACAAACAATTTTTTGATAACACACATAGTTTTTATTTTAATCGTGATAAATATTATTAAAAATTAAAAATTCTATTTTTGATTCAAATTCTGCTACAACAAAAATGGGTAAAAAGGACAATTCTTTACTTATCTGAAAACAAATTTGTTTATACACACTCTCCACAAGAACTACCGAAGAAAATTAATGTAAAATAGAGAACAAACATTAAAATGATAAAATAGATGTGCTTTATTTTGTGCTTGTTCTAAGCCAAGGTTGTTGCTGAAAATTCGTCTTTTTGGATTGGAAAATCATATTTTTTGGTAGAAACGTTCTGGGTTGAAAAGTCAACTATCTTCTAAAATATTCGGCTGTTTGGCTTGAAATTTCGACTCTTGGGTTAAAAATTCAACAGTTTATTGTTGTTTATTAACAGTTTATTGTTCATTCTTTTTTGTTTGAAAGTTCGACCATCTGGTCGAAAATTCATCTCTTTTACTTGAAAGTACAACTATTTGTTAATGAATGCAAATGCTTGGTCTAAAATTAATTAGATTGTTTGTTCGAAATTCAGCTATACATTATTTTTCTTTAAAAGAATTTACTCCCCTATTATTCCCCCATTTTTGTGAAAAATCTTACTATTTCCCCTGTTTTGAAAGCATTTTGGACTGAGAAGGCTCTAAAAATATTATAATTGCATGGTTTGTGTTTTATTTTAGACGTTTTTCAAATAAAATTTGAGAAGAAATTTTGACTTAAGGGGGGGGGGTGTATACATATTTTCGACTTCACCCTGGGGGGTTCAAGCTTTATACGATGATCTGTGACAAACGAGGGGAGGGGTGGAAAAGCCCCTGAAATAATAATTAGCTTTATTATCTTTTGCCAGGACATCAATCATTATGAAAATACTTATATCGAAAAAAATGGTAAATATAGTAAAATATTGTTTGTAGTGATGTGAAAAAAAATCTTTAGTAGTGTGTTAAGATAAGCATATTAAATACAAAAGTTCCACTTTTTTCCGAATTACCTTCGGGCCTATTTTTTATTTTGATAGTTCAATATTAATATTATATCATACTTCATTATCAGGGACTGAAATTAAAATAAAATCTGAATTGTCCAAATTTTCTGTTATTTCACAATATTGGAGAAGTAATAAAAGCATTAGGTTTAGGCATTATGAGTACTTTGGAATGAATAATGAACACCAAGCACGATTTTCGAATCAATGCCAATTCTTCTTTTTATTCTTGGGGAATATTACAATCACATTGAAATTTGATTACCTTCAGCCCACCGTTTTTTCTCTGAGCTCTAGAAGATTATTTAAAAAAATATGTTGGTTGCTCTATTCCAAAGTCTCTTGTTGTTTCTTCTCCTAATTTCATTTGTCGATTCAAACCAAATTAAAATTATAGCTAAATTTGCAAACAATTATTTCCACGAAAAGAGCGTTCGTCAATTTGTCACTTTTGGCTGCTGGAACAAAGATGGTATATTATATTTTCAAATATTTTGATTTGTACAAAATTTATTTTCGATCATATAAAAGTCGGATTTTTAATTATATGTTCAGAAAAAGTGAGCTTTTCATTAAAAACTGACATGAGGATCTCTTATGTTTCCATTTCGGAAAAACTTGACATGAAGAAAATTTTGAAAGTAAATTACTACAAACTTGGTGTTCTTTTGGACTTGGATTGTCCAAATAGCGAAATCATTTTCCGACAGGTAAATATTATGTTTTATTTTACACAACCATTTTAATTTATAAAACGACATAATCCAAGCCAAATAATTTCAAAATTCGTAGATAATTAAATATTTCAAGTAATTAGATGTGTAAAAATGATTTTCAGTATACTCTTCCTTATAACGAGTCATATTTCTGGTTGATAATTACCAAAGATGAAGGAATACCTTTGAACTCTCTTCGTGAACTGCCTTTGAGTATCAATACAGAAATGACAATTGCATTGTATAATTCAGATAATTTTATTCTCTATGATATTTACAATCCTGGTTTTCGGCATGGAGGAAAATTAAATGTTACGTACATGGGTTACTGGAATAATCTAGAAGGCATCAAAATTGATCTCAATCAATACAAATATAAGCGACGGGGAAATTTACGTGGACTTTCCTTGAATTTTTCAATAATGGTATATAATTATTCCTTATTAGTTGTCATCAATCTACTTTAAATATTAATGCTTATGAAATTTTTACAACAAAATTGTTCTTTTTAATTCTATAGTTAAATAATAAGCCAAGGCCTGATTTTTATACATACCTCACAACTCCTATCGATAAACATTTAGACACTATGCACAGATTTAGTTATAATCTGTTTCTTCAATTGAGGGATTTTTACAATTTTAGGTAAGTAGATTTTTATTAAAAATTATTCTCATAAGTTTTTAAGATAACAATAATCAGTCAAATTTCACTTCAGTATTTCATCAGAAGTGTGATTTATTTTTTGACAGAATGCACCTGACACAAGCACCAACATGGGGATATCGTAAAAATGGTTCATTCGATGGTATTTTGGGTGAAATGATAAGAGGAATTGTCGATATTTCAATTACACCTTTCATGTTCAAAGTAGAAAGATACGATGTTGCAGAAAATACTGTCCAAGCTTACGCTGTCAGGTGAAACTTCAAAATCAAAATTTAAATTATTTTAAATAATAAATTTTGTTTAAATTCCAAATTTAACAAAAAAAATTCAATTTCAGGGTGTTCAGTGATAATTATGATTTGAATTTTCCTGACTTTACCCTTATTTATTCTCTTTTCTGAACCAGATGTTCTTAAACACCTCAACCCACCAACCCCCCCCCACCTACTAATCTGACCCTGAACATCGATCTTTCGAAATCCCCCCTCTTTATCCCCAGCCCTTCAAAAAACCTTCTATAATTTCCCTGCCCTTCCCATATAACCCTTTATACCGACTATATGCTCCTTCAACTCCTCCTTCTTTGTTGTCCTACTTCCCCCTCTAAAATCCTCACCAACTCTCTATATTTCCCCTGTTCTATGTTCCCCGTCCCCATAACCCTTTACACCCCCTTTCTTCTGCTCTCCTCTTTGGCACCTTCTCTATCCTCTATCATCTCCCTCCACATATAACCCTCTGATTCACACTCTATCATCTCTCGATCATTATTCTGTCTCTTCCTCATTCCTCTCACTGTTGAACCATTTATCCCTAACCTAATCCTTTATCCATTATGACTTTATCCGCATAACCCTTTTGGATCCTTACTTATATCTGAAAAATATTGTTTCTCACTCTTCTCCTCTCCATAAGACTTCACCCAATATATCTTCACCCTGATGACCCTCTACACCTCAATCTATCATTCCTCAATACTTGGTCTCACCCTTCCTCCCTCTCTGTTGACATAATTCTCCTCTACCTAATCCTTTACCCATTATAAATTTACCCATAATGAGCGACTACACCGTCCTTCATCATTCCTTGATCCTTACGCTTCCTCTTCCTTGTCCTCTCCCTTACTGCTAATATACTGGTCCTCTCTCTCACCATTTACCCATTATAACTTCACCCATATAACCCTTCACACTGACTTCCATCATTCATCGATCCTACCGCTTCCTCTTCCTCCACCTTACTATTGAGCCAGCTCTCCTTCCCCTGCCGATTATAATATTACTTATAGAAACCTGTACACTATACTCTATCATATCTCGATCCTTACTCTTCCTCTTTCTTCTTCTTCCCCTGTCCAAATTTATAAATTAATTCAATTTCAGGGTATTCAACGATCATCTTATTTGAAATTTCCTGACTTTATCGTTATTAATTTTCTTCCCTGAACTAGATGTACCTGAAAACCTCCCCCGCCACAACTTAATCTATCTTGCTTCTCGCCTTTTCTATCTACTCATTATTATCCGCTCTCTTCATCTCTCACCCTTAAAGAAACCCTCTATCATTTTCATACAGCTCCCAATATAACCTTCTACACCGACTATATGATCCTTCAGCTTCTCCTTTTCTATTGTCCCACCATAACTCCCCTTAAATCCTCTCCGGCTCTCTACATTCTCCCTGTTCTCTTTTCTCTCTCCACACAATCCTCTAAACACTCTATCTTCTACTCTTCTTCTCTACACTACCCTATATCGTATATCATATTCCTCCTCCTTCCCATATAACCCTATACCCCGCCTTCTATTACCACTTGATCCTTACTCATCCTCTTCCTCCTTCGTCTCCCCCTTCTCCTCCCCGCATTTACTATTTTCCTACTTCTCCCCCCTAGCACTTTTCTTATTTTCATAATATACACATAACCCTCTGCACCATCTTGCATCATCTTGCATCATCCCTCTATCCTTACTCTCCCCCCACCCTCTTCTCCCCTCGCTGTTGATCCACTTCTCCTGTACACTTTCTATCTTCTACGCCTCTTTACATACCCTTCTATCGTACATCGTATCCCTCCTCCTCCTCATATAACCTTTTACATCGCCTTCTAGCATTCCTCGATCATTACACTCTCTTCTCCTCCCCTCACAGTTGTCCTACTTCTCCTTCCCCTAAATCTTTACTTCCATGCCTGTCCTATACAATTTTTCTCGTCCCCTATAGCCCTCTACGCCACCCCATATATCATCCCTGGACCCTTACTCCTCCTCCGTCTCCTCCACCTCAGTTTCGAAGTACTTCTCCTCCCCATAACCCTTTACCCCGTACTTTTCTCTACCTCTTTTTCTCCTTCCCTTGTAACCCTCTACACCACCCTCTATCATCTATAGATTCTTACTTTTCCTTTTCCTCTTACTCACCGTTAAGCCACTTCTTCTCACCCTGACCATTTATCCCCATGCCTTCCCTCTATCTCTTATTCTTCTTTCTCTGTATTCTATAACCCTATACAACGCTTTCTATCATTCTATGATTCTCATACTTCCTGTTACTCCTCCCTCTTAACCTCATTTGTTAACTCACTTTTTCTTCCCCTAACCTATTACCCCCCAACGCCTTTCCACTACCCCCTTTTTTCCTTCTTCTAACCCCTGCATACCCACGTTCCTTCTACTTTCCTTTGCCCCTCCCCGCTGATAATATACACTCATTTCTCCACTTTTCCTCTTTACCCACCTTTCCGCCTACCCACTATCCATTTCTAGCACATACAAAGTTTCTCGGTTTCAAAATATTTTTCGTCGAATACTCTATTTTTGACCTATTATTTGACTCATTTTTACCAAAAAAACATGCAATTATTTGGTTCGTGAGTGTCAAATATTATTTGATTTCAAATTATATTTTGTCCTCGATGTATTTTCACTAAAGGCAACTTTTCTCCACCAGGCTGTTTCTAGTTTAAAAAATTCAGGTTTTTCGGTCTACGCAACTGGATATGGACATCCAACTCTCGCTATATTAAAACTGCCTTAAAAGTGAAAAATTCATATCCTTGCAGGCTGGACACCCTGAAATTTGATTGAAATGAAATTAATCAAGATGTTCATATTTCTTATTCTGTTTGAAATTTAGGGCTACTATCATTTTTCGTCATCCTAAATCGAATGGTATTAGAAATCCGTTTTTTATGCCTTTTAGCCATAAAGTATGGTGGATGATTATAATTTCAGAGATCCTATATTTTTCCGCAGTATATTTAAGTATGAAATGTGAAAAGTATTATTATGAAAAATTAAAAAAAGAAACCACTCATCCTGTTGTGGAAAGTGTGATGACTGTTGTTGCAGCTCTAAGTCAACAAGGTAAGATTTTTTGGTAATTGCGTACGATATATATTTTACCAATCATTTTAAATTGTACATTTTTGGGCTACATAGCCCCGGGCAAAACCCTTAAGGTTTCGGTCGGGTGTCCATAAGCCCCCCATTCGTCATCATTTTTTCCTGGGAGGGAAGCGGTAGTGGGAAAGTAGGGAAAGTGATGGTGATATGAGGGAGGGAAAGTGACGGAATTTGAGGTGAAGGAGGGGAAGTAGGGGAGTAAGACGGAGTTAAAGTGGGGGAAATTAAGAAAGGGGTAAATAGGGAGAAGGGGTAGTATGGAAGTGAGGATGAAAAGGGATGGTAGTAGGGAAGTGATGGTGAATAGGGAAAGAGAACTAGAGGAGGGAGAAGTAGGGAAAGGGATGGTAATTATGGAAAGGGGGAAGTGAAAGGATGGGTATTATAGTAGGGTAGGAAAGCAGGCGAAAAAAGAGGGGGTAGAAGGGCATGGGGGGAAAGATTTGAACTTCTTAATAGGATACAAACCCCTTTTCAGGTATTATATTTTCAAACTATTTTCAGTAATAAAAAATATTTTTTTCAGGTTTGGGCGACGGTCCTCGTTTTTATTCTGGCCGTATCGTTTTCCTTTCATTATTTATATGGGGATTTTTGGTTAATCAATTTTATTCAGCTTCTATAGTAGGCTCGTTACTCTCAGAACCAACTCGATTTATTAACTCGTTAGAAAGTTTGACTGAAAGTAGTCTTGAAGTTGGAATTGAAGATACGCCATATAATCACGATTTTATTGCCGTAGGTCTCTTATATTATTATTATTACTTTTTAAAATGAAAGGTATTTATAAAGCAAAAAAAATATTTGAAAAGATTAGATTTAAATAGATTGATTTGAAATTTAATTACCATTTCAGACAACAACAGATCCAGAAGCCATACAACTTTACAATAGAAAAGTAAAACCGAATGAAAAAAGGAAGAAAGCTAACTATATGCCAGCTGAAGAAGGCCTTAAAAAACTTCGAAAGGGAGGATTTGCTTTCCGTGTAGATGTTGACACTGCCTATAAAATTATAGACGTCAGTATAATCCTTATTTCATTATTATTAAAACTGGCAATAAAAATATTAGTGAAATTACAAAATTGAAATTTTAATTCCTGAAAAAGATTTAATATAAATTTGGAACACTAAACTACGTGTAAAAATTCAATACATCTAAAAAAGCATTCAAAACTGTATTTTTACATTCTCATCCTATAATGAGAAAGTATTAGATTTGTGTAAAATTTAACCCCCCCCCCCCCCCCACCCTTTTTGGCAAATGTCCACGTTTTGAGACCCCCTGAATCCTAAAAGCAGCTTTTTACGAATATTTCTGTCTATTTGTCTCTTTGTTTGTTTTTCTGTTTGTATGTCTGTCTGTAGATTTTTAGTTTATTAGCACGATAACTTTCGAAAGAATTGACAGATTGGATTAGGCTTTAGTATACTCTTCAAGTGTTTTTGAATGAAGGTCGAGTTCGTTAGCCAGCCATTTTGGATAAAAATTCAAAAAGTGAGAACATTTCGAAAATCACTTTTTTTCAATATTAAAAAATTATATATACGGTTATTAGTATTACTCAAAAATATTAATAATATATCCTTATGACTTTTTCTAATAAAAAAAATTACTGGAGTTATCGCATTTCCAAAATTCAAAAAAAAAAAACGAAAATGAACATTTTAAGTAAAAAAACGCACGATATGAAAAAAGTCAAGAAAAGAAAAAC
The DNA here is from genome assembly GCA_932195095.1 of Andricus curvator. Taxonomy (NCBI): domain Eukaryota; kingdom Metazoa; phylum Arthropoda; class Insecta; order Hymenoptera; family Cynipidae; genus Andricus; species Andricus curvator. Next base: position 313,289 of record CAKNYM010051923.1, on the reverse strand, counting down.
GTTGATTTTTAAACACCCTACGATATTGGCATCACAACTTTTTGAATTTTTTGAAAAATTCAAATTTTGATCGTACAAAAAAATAATGAAAAATCAAAAATTCCATTTTGCGGTCAAACTTTGCAAGATATAAAATAATGAAGAATTGAAAATTGTGCATATGAAAAAGATCTACAAATTTGTTATGAATCACTTTTTGATAGGATGCGTAGTTTTTTTTTTATTCGTAAAAAATAGCATGAAGAATAGAAAAATTAAATCATTGGAAAAACGACGCAAGGTACGTAAAAAGATGAATAGACAAAAGTCGTGCATTAAAAAAAATCTACAAATTTTTTAGCAATCACTTTTTGATATGATGCATAGTTTTTATTTTAATCATGGAAAATAAAATTTTAAAAAATAAAAGAATTAAATTTTTGGACCGACCGCACAAGCTATGAAAAAAATGAATCGACAAAACTTGCTCAGAAAAAAAGCAACTATTAGAATTTGTCATAAATAATTTTTTTAAAGAAGCGTAGTTTTCGTTTTAGTCTTTAAAAAAAGCATTACAAATAAAAAAATAAATTTTTTTTGGAAAAAACACAAGAGACGAAAAAAAATTAATAGACAAAAGTTAATCAACCAAAAATGATCAACAAATTTGCTAAAAACTTTTGTTATAAAATCTTTCTCAGATCCACTGTACGCTAGTATGCGTATTTTTGGTTCAAACCATTAAAAATAACATTAAAACTAAACAAATTAAATATATGGAAAAACGACACAAGGTGCAATAAAATGTTTAATAACAAAATTGTTTGTTTTTGTCAGGATGCGCACTTTTTTCAATTATAAAAACAAGACAATGCAAATACGTGTACATTGTTCAGGGTAGTTTAGGATCAAATTTAATGCAAAATAAGAAACAAATATTAAAGTAATCATAATAAATAAAGCTTGTACTTTATTTTGCAATATGTGAATTAGCAATCCCAGGCTGAGGTACAGAAGTAAATATAATATATATTTAATATAGTTGTGTTGAACTTAATGTAGAAAAGTTCGAGAATGTGTTCGTTAAAGCCAAAGGAGCTTTAACGAAAGAGAATTCACAATCACCAAATTACAGTTGTCGATCCTTTGTCCTTTAACATTAAAAGGTTTGTGCAAAAATATGGGGGAAGTACAGAGACGAAGCGCGCAGCGCGAGATAAATACATTATCGAGCGCGAAGCGCAAGAACCAACAGTCGCGCGCCCCAGGCGCGCTGAAACTTGCGTACAAAACAAATTCACTGTCATTTTCACCAGTTATAATTCAGAAATTTTAAATATTGTGTACCTCACAAACTGAAAATCAATTATCAATAAATAAATAAATTGTATGTAATATTAAAATACAATATATTTTTATAACAGGACACTTTCACGGTAGACGAAATATGCGATTTGTGGGAAATAGAAACATCCCCAGTCAAACACTTGACTACCCTAATCGCAAAACATTCTCCATTTAAAAAAATGGTCACTTATGGGTGAGTTTTTATTTTTTTATATTTTTCGAACGTATACAAATTTTTTATATTCATCTAGACTCAGAAAAATAATTGAACATGGAACAGTGGAGAGACTAGTGCACATTTGGAAACATAAAAGACCAACTTGTCCTAAGAGTCGTAGTTCTAAAACGGTGTCAGTGTCATTCTCAGAAGTCATTCCATTATTTTTCTTCTTATTTATGGGATTCAATGCTGCTCTAATTATAATGTTTTTTGAAAATCTTGTTCAAAAATATAAAGTCCATCACCAGATATTGACAGCAAAGAAGCTAAAGGTTAGCAGATCATTTTTTTTAAATATTTTAAGTATAAATTTAATTTTACCTCTTTTGTTCCAGATCTCGAGGCGCTATTAAAATGTTCAAAACTTGTATTTTGATCATGTATCATATATACGTATATTTCTTGATTGAAAATATATATTTAGAGGTCGCTTTGGTTTTATGAAATTAATGTGAACTTACGAAACTTTTAGAGAATATTATACTTACTTTACTGGTCATATTGCTATTATGTAAAAGAAATAAACAAATTTTGTCCTTCAACTAAAAAATAATTCTTTCAAATAATTGACTTTATTCTTGTTAGAATAAAGTCTGTGGTAAATAATTTTTTATTAGAAAATAAAAATTGCGATTAACTATTTATTTTTCAAGTTTTTTGGTTCTTCTTTAAGGTAATATTAATATAATTTTTCTGAGACTCAAAATAAAATTCAGAAAGATTTTTGAAGATTTGAAATGTGTATGTTAAATCAAAAATTCTATGAGAAAATTAATTTTCAACCGAATAGTTAAATTTTCAGCTAAAAAGACGAATTTTTATCAAAATAGTTGAATTTTCACCCGATAAAGATTAATCAGCCAAGAAGGAAACAAAATTTCAACCAGATTATAATTTGAAGGGAAAAATAATTTTCAATACGAAATAATAATTTCAAATAACTATTGATTTTTTAAGTTTATTAATTTTTATGGTTACATAAATTTAATTTGTCTATGGTTCTTGAGAGAATTCAAAAATATATTCGAAGATTTGAGATGTCGAAAAAGGATCTACAAAATTCATAAAATTGTTTTAATTTACACGATTTCACAAAATTTTAAGAAAAATTCGAGTCAGCTTAAAAAATATATAAGATCTTTAAAAGTTTGGAAGAAGATTAAAAAAAAATAGTAAATTTTTGTAAATATTTTAAAGTTTTAAAGTGCTTTAAACTCTTCAAAACTTCTAGATTTCCTAAATATCTTTTAAACTGAATTCAATTATTTCTGAAATTTTGAAAAATCTTTCTAAAATAGGAAAATTACCTTCGAAATTCTTTTTTGACAATTTTGGACATCCTTTGGAATGCTTCAAAATATTTTTAAATAATCACTCAAAATTAATTTTCCAAAATAAAAACTCCTTCACCGTTTTTCAGGAAATCTTAAAAAATTATTTTTATCCTTTCGAAACAGTTGAAAATTAAAAAAAGCTTCTACTTTTTTCGTACGAAATCTTCAAAATCTACGTTTTAAACTTTTTGAAGTCTTTTTAAGTTTACAATGATTTTTGAATCTTCTCAAAATTACTCAATATGTCTTAAACCTACTCGAACTTTTTCTAAGATTTTGTTACCTCGCAAAATCGAAAAATTTTGCTTTAAAATCTTCTACATTCTTTTTCGAAATTTGAGGAAATTATTTGAAACGTCTTGAAATCTTTTTCAATTTTCCCCTCAAATTAATTTTTCAACATGAAAAATGATTTGAAATGTTCTCATTCTCTTAAGAACCTTCAGGATTCTGAAAATCTTTTTAAAAATTCTTATCCAAATTTTAAAAAATCTACATTCTCAATTTTTTGACATCTTTATAAGTTTAGAATTATTTTGGCATCTTTTCAAAACTTCTAAATATCTCTTTTTGAAATTCAAGGAAATCATTCAAAACCTCTTGAAATAATTTTCTAGGGGTATGCAAAAGCTCGCCAGCTCGACCCGACTCACGCGAGCTTTTCATATGCGAATCGAACAGAGTTGAGCTGCGAGTCGGCAAAAATTGATTTTCGAATTTTTGTAAATTTAAATAAAAAATCAATAGGTTTTTTAGCGATTTTTTTCGCAGACCGACTAATGCTCGCGGACCGACAAAAGTTGGTTGATTGAGAAAAGTGCATGGACCAACAAAAGCTCCCGGACGGACAAAATCTGGTAGAACGACTGAAGCCCACGGGCTTACAAAAGCTCGCGGACGAACAAAAGTTTGCTGATCGAGAAAAGTTCGCTGGCCGACAAAAGCTCAAGGACCGACAAAAATTTGTTGATCGAGAAAAGTTCGCAGACCGACAAAATCTTGTGGAACGACTAATGCTCGTGGACCCAAAAAATCTTGTGGCATTACAAATGCTCACGGACCAGCAAAAGTTTGCTGATCATGAAAAGTTCGATAACCGACAAAAGCTCGACGACTGACAAAAGTTTGTTGATCGAGAAAAGTTCGCTGACCGACAAAAGCTTGCGGACCGACAAAATCTTTTGGAATTACCAAAGTTCGCGGACCGACGAAATCTTGTGGAATTACAAAAGCTCGTGGACCGGAAAAAGTTGGCTGATCGACAAAAGTTCGCTGGCCGACAAAAACTCGCAAACGAACAAAAGTTTGCTGATCGAGAAAAGTTCGCAGACCGACAAAAGCTCGCGGACCGAAAAAAGTTTGTTGATCGAAAAAAGTTCGCGGACAAACAAAATCTTTTTAAACGACTGATGCTCTTGAACCGACAAAAGCTTGCAGACCGACAAAAGATCGCGGACAGACAAAAGTTTGTTGATCAACAAAAGTTCGCGGAGCGACAAAGCTCGCGGACTGACAAAATCCTGTGGAATGACAAAAGCCCGCGTGACAACAAAAGTTTGTCGATCGAGAAAAGTTCGCGGACCAACAAAAGGACGCGGACCGAAAAAAGCTCGCGGACCGACAAAATCTTGTGCAACGACTAATTCTCGCGGACCGATAAAAGCTTGCAGACCGACAAAAGCTAGCCAACCGACAATAGCTCACAAACCGACAAAAGTTTGTCGATCTAGAAAAGTTCGCTGGCCGACAAAAGCTCGCGGACCGACAAAAGTTTGTTGATGGAAAAAAGT
>CAKNYM010051923.1:290186-308609 GCA_932195095.1 Andricus curvator | reverse complement strand
CCGACAAAAGCTCGCGGACCGACAAAAGTTTGTTGATGGAAAAAAGTCCGAGGAGAGACAAAATCTTTTTAAACGACTGATGCTCTGGAACCGAAAAAACCTTGAAGACCGACAAAAGATCGCGGACAGACAAAAGTTTGTTGATCAAGAAAAGCTCGTGGAGCGACAAAGCTCGCGAACTGACAAAATCCTGTGGAATGACAAAAGCCAGCGTGCCAACAAAAGTTTATCAATCGAGAAAGGTTCGCGGACAAACAAAAGTTCGTGGACCGACAAAAGCTCGCGGACCGACAAAATCTTGTGGAACGACTAATTCTCGCGGACCGACAAAAGCTTGCGGGCCGACAAAAGCTCGCCGACCGACAAAAGTTTGTCGATCTAGATAAGTTCACGGACCGAAAACAGCTCGCGGACCGACAAAATCTTGTGGAATTACAAAAGCTCGCGGACCTGCATAAGTTTGCTAATCGAGAAAAATTCGCGGACCGAAAAAAACTCACGCAGCTCGAAGGGCTCCTAAAATTTGCACTGCACCACAATATTTGATCGCTGTGCTTGAACGAATATTACTGCCTTAATTTGAATGGATTTTTAATATATGAGAGTCGTTGATACACAGGAAAATACACGTTTTATAAATCACGTCTTTTTATAATTTTTGCGAAAGAGAATTTTTTTTTCATTTGCTTCAAGATGTCTCTTTTTAAGTAAATATCTCTCAATTTCGAGACCAAATAATTTTGGTTTGTTTATTATTTATTTTCATTATTTTTTTATGAATGTATTATTATTTATTATTTTTTCAAAGATGGTTTTTTTTAATTAATATAAAGAAGAAGCTACCACAGACTTTTCTTTTACAATAATATTTATGTTTTGAACTGAAAACGAAAACTTAAAATTTTTCATTCAAAATTGATCTTTTTACAGTATAACACATTTGATTTATGATTTCAAATCAAAAGGATATTCTGGACTATGAATTATTTCTGAGTTTGGTTATATCGAACCTATAAGCTTTAGTTCTGAATGCACGATATTGTAATTTTCAGAATAACAACCTATTGTAACAAGTATTTGATTAATAGCTTTCCGCTATAATTTGCATGAAATATTTCACAGGGATGTGCTCGATAATGTGCAGTTCTCACATAGTAATCATTTTTTTATAAACGAACCTCATTGTTTTCTCTATTACAGTTCGTGTTTCACGAATGGTCATTGAATATTAATTCAATCTTATTCTCGACCTATTTCAAAAGAGGATAAGATTTATCCATTTCGAATAATTGTAAATGAGATATTTTTCTGAAAATAGTACCAAGATAGTTCATAATATTATAATAAGAAAAAAACTTTAAATTATGTGTCCCACCAAAATATTGTTTTTAGTCTCCATTTTTTCAGTATTTTCTTTTGCGATAAGTGACGAGACAAATTCCCTTTTTAGTCAAAAATATTTTGAGTATAAAAATATAAAAGAAGCTGTAATTTTTGCTTGCTGGAGTTACTCTGGTATTTATAAATGATGAGAATAATAAAAAGACAAGTTAACAAATTTAGATAAAAGATTGTAATTTCATTTGTGTAATGATTTTTATTCAGAAATACTGAATTTCTTTCGAGACATGATGGCTGCAGATATCAAAGTTTTGTACGTCGACTTTCGTCAAAATCATAATATGAATTCGGCACTAAAGATCGATTATTACAAATTGGGTATATTTCTAGACCTTAACTGTCAAGGGAGTGAAATAATTTTTAATCAGGTATGGTAGAATAATTACGCACGCTTTTTAAATGCAAACCTTAACCTAAATAGCATAAAAAGTAAATAAAAATTAAATATTTTAAATTCAATCAAGATTTAAAGTGTCAAAAATATATAATAAACCCAAAATTAAGGAACCTCACATTTGACTTATTGAAAAAGGGATGACTGCAAAATCCCGAGAAAATGAAATTCCTGACACTAAAATTCCCGAATTAGAAAATTATCTAATAATAAAATTCCCAAAATTATAAAATTGCCAAAAGATAAAAATCCCGAATTTTTAATTGAGGGTCCGGATGCAATAACCGACGGGACGCTCGGCTTTGTATTCCTTGCCTCCCATTCGAGATAAAGTGACGCGAAAAATTATCTGAAACTCAAATTTCGAAAAAACCACTCGAAAAAAATATGAGCATATAGAGCTTAATGAAGAGCACAATTTTTGTGTAGAAAATTTTTTTGTGCGATTTCAACTTTGTGAAAAATAAATTATAAACTGCGAATTTCTACGAACGGAATTTAATGCGTTTTTTAAAATAAACTCGCCGTAAATTTTTTTTGTTTCAAAGAAATGACTTGAAATTTGGACCCTAAGCGTATTATACTCTGCTGATGCCTACGGAATGCGATTCGTGCATAAAAAAGTTAATTGTTTAACAATATATCGATGTTTGTTAATAGCTATTTAATACCATGCTTTTTCACGTTCGGCGGGAAAAAGTATCGAGGGAATTTTTGAGTTCGAACAACTTTCCGTGGAGAAGTTCTTCATAAGGGTCGAAAGAAGTTTTTTGGAAAGTTTCACGTTTTTTCAGCCAAAAATGAGCGGGCCAGCGTAGGTTGAAGTGAACGCGCGAAAAACGCGATCGTCTTGCGTCTGGGGCAAACAAAGATGAAAACTCCCCCATTTATTTCATGTCATTCACGAGATGGCCCGCAGAATATTATTAATTTTTATAAAAAAAATGCCCGTGTAAGATACGTTGAGGGAATACAACTTGTTTTTACTTAAAAAAATCAAACTTTTGCGTAATTCTCAAGTAGATAAAATATAATTTTTTCACATCCAAATAAAACAAGTTTCAATAGAACTGACATCGTAACCATTTCCCATGTGGTGGGTAAATCTTAGCACGTAAAGTTAATTTTTGTTGCAGGTAAAGATTACTCTGAAATTGCTGTAAAGATTACACTTTATTTTTTCTGTGTATTCATCCAAATACATACAAAAGGTACGGATTTTGTTTTGATGAATTTTTTGAAGTTGAATACTTAATTTATCCATTTTCTATACAGCATAATATGTTTCTCTAAAAGGACATGGTTCCGATATTTTCCATTTCTGCTTGTAGCATAATTTGACAAAGTATATAATTCACTTTTGATTCGATATAATCGAGCAGTTGTAAGATCGTCTTCTCGATTTGGATGATTAATGCAGATTTAGATTAATTTCCATGTGGAAAAATTTCGTGGCAGTCTTGAATCATACTAAAGCCAGTACAGTTTTTCTCGAGCCTGTCTCTTCACGCAAAACTAGCCTGGCGCCACACTGGCGCTGTCTAGTTTTTTTACGTGTTCGATTCAAACCTTTGTGCTGTCTAGTCCCAGTCTTGGCGCTATCTAGGAGTTCCTCACGAATTTAAATATATGAAGACTGTCCATATTTTAGCTAGTTTCTAGACAGAATCACGGTTTGGACTTAAACAAAAATTACAGAAGTGAATTCAGAAAATAATGATTTTGGAATTAAGAAATTTAGGAAATTAAAATACATAATTGCATGAATGCTCAAGTAATAATTAAATGTATACTATTACATATTTAATATAATAAACAATAATGATTGAAGGTGATTGAAATATTAATATACGAACTGTATTCTTAACGATTTTTTTAACAGAACGTTGAAAACCCTTTTTTCAATTTAATTATATATTAAAGTTATAATAAATTTATATTAAATTTATAATATGTATAATGCTTTGTGTTATATTTATAATATTCCAGAAAATCAAATTTTAACATATATGATTTATTTAGTTTATTTTCATTATTTATTGATTGCGTAAATGATAATTAAGCCTAACGTATTAATTATTTATGTAATAATGTAATTAAGCGAGAAAACATCACAGATTACAGGAACATAATGTATCATTCAGTCTTTTCATTGACAAATAAAACGTTGCCTAATGGGCACTTTTCATTTGTTACACAATGCAATTGTCAACCGTTTGCAAAATTCTGATACCCTGGATTTTTCTGTGCAATCGTCTCAGGGGACCGGAATCTTGAAAGTCACCAAATTGATCTTTTTTAAATATAAATTTGTAGAGGATGACGAGACGAAACTTTTTTCTATTTTCTGTTTTTCCATCGGATGTGTATTTTTATTAACAACCATGAAAAACTGAGACAAAAATTTTATACCTACATTCAATTACTTTTTGAGAAATTAATCATCGTAAGTAGGGCAAATATTATTTCATTGAAAAGTGGCGGCAATTCATCTTTAAAGCTCCATCGATACTTTTTGTCGGCGAAACTGAAAAAACAGGTTACCGATTTGTCTCGATTTTCAATTAAATATTATTAAACAATAGGCGATTTTCAAATTTTTCTTCAGTTTTGAGGCATCACTAGGGTATATTTCGTGCGTAAATCAAAGTTTTTAACAATTCCAAAAATATTTGCCCAACTTATACGATAATTTATTTCTTCAAAAGTAGTTGAATTTGGGGAAGTTTTTTTTCAGTTTTTCATGCTTATTATTAAAAATAATTATCCGTTGAAAAAACAGCAAATAGAAAAAAGTTCCGTCTCGTCATATTCTACAAGCCTATATTTGAAAAAAAATTAAGTTTGTGACTTTTAAGATTTCCGTCCGACGACACCTTTCACCCAATCTCGAACGCTGGTCGAGTTTCTCGATCCAGACTGTTAATTACTGTCGGTTTTTAATTTTTGTTGCTCAGAAAACACAAACAAAAGATATCGAACAAAATTTAAAAACATTGGTCAACACTAAAAAAAGAATGCGCTAGTTTTCATCTTTGTTTGCCTGCCCGTCCTCGACATGTGTCTGTTCTTTTTGCACTCGCAAACGCTCACGCTCGAGACGGGACGGAAGACGGTTGAGTTTTACGCGCGTTCACTTCAACCTACGCTGGCTCGCTCATTTTTGGCTGAAAAAACGTGAAACTTTCCAAAAAACTTCTTTCGACCCTTATGAAGAACTTCTCCACGGAAAGTTGTTCGAACTCCAAAATTCCCTCGATACTTTTTCCCGCCGAACGTGAAAAAGCATGGTATTAAATAGCTATTAACAAACATCGATATATTGTTAAACAATTAACTTTTTTATGCACGAATCGCATTCCGTAGGCATCAGCAGAGTATAATACGCTTAGGGTCCAAATTTCAAGTCATTTCTTTGAAACAAAAAAAAGTTACGGCGAGTTTATTTTAAAAAACGCATTAAATTCTGTTCGTAGAAATTTACACTTTATAATTTATTTTTCATAAAGTTGAAATCGCACAACAAAATTTTCTACACAAAAATTGTGCTCTTTATTAAGCTCTACATGCTCATATTTTTTTCAAGTGGTTTTTTTGAAATTTGAGTTTCAGATAATTTTTCGCGTCACTTTATCTCGAATGGAAGGCAAGGAATACAAAGCCGAGCGTCCCGTCGGTTATTGCATCCGGACCCTCAATTACCAAATGATAAAATTCCCAAACAGTTTATAATATTACCGAGTTGGAAAATTCTCGAATAACAAAAGGGACGACCGAAAAATCCCGAAAAATAAAATTCCCGACACTGCGAAATTCCCGAATTGGAAAATTCTCGAAAAATATGATTCCTCATACTATAAAATTGTCGAAACATAAAAATCCCTAATCGGAAAATTCCCGAATAATAAAATTTTAAAACAGTTTATAATATTACCGAATTGGAAAATTCCCGATAATAAAATAAATATTGTTTATTTATTAAAAGTACAAAAATAAAATATTTGTAACAAAGAAATTTTTTTTATTTTTAAAGTTTTGGAAATTATTGTTTGAATTTGAAATAACAACAATTGTATAAAAACTGTGTGAAAAAATAAATTTTAAAACACGTCCGCCTCCAACGAAAAAATACGAGAAAATACTATTCATTCAGAAGTATATTTTTCTCAACTATTTTTATTTTAAATTCAAACAATAATTCCAAAACCTTAAAATATGAAAACAAATTTTTTTCGGATAAAAATATTTGATAATTTTATTTTTAATAAATAAATAATATTTAATGAATTTTTTTTAATCGTTTAAATTCGGAAATTTTCTAGTTCGGATATTTTATAGGCCATGTCTACGTGTACTGAAATTTCGATACAAGTATCCAGATTTTTTTGGTAAAAAAAAAAATTTTGTACTGAAAAAGGCGCTATTTGTACCGAAATTTCGGCACGAATGGCCGGATTTTTTGTAGCCAAACTATATTTGTACCGAAATTTCAGTACACGTAGATTTCTCCTGTTTTATAATTCGGAAATTTTCTGTCGGGAATTTTATTAATCGGGAATTTTCAAATTCGTTAATATTATAAACTGTCGGGCATTTTATTATTCGGGAATTTTCCATTTTGGGATTTTTATATTCCGGAAATTTTATAATTTTTGGAATTTTTTAATTTCGGGAATTTGATGATTCAGGATTCTTCAGGCGTCCCTTTCCGACACTGTAAAATTCCCGAATTGGAAAATTCGCGTATAATAAATTCCTAAATAATAAAATTTCCGAATTAAAATTCCTGAATTGGAAAATTTCCAAATAACAAAATTCAACTATTATAAAATTCCCGAATTGGAAGATTCCCGAATGATAAAATTCCCGAACAATTTATAATATTACAGAACTTAAAAATTCCCGAATAATAAAATTCCTAAATAATTAAATTTCAGAATTGAAATTCCCGAATTAGAAAATTCCTGAATTGGAAAATTCCCGAATAATACAATTCACAAATTATATAATTTCCGAATGATACAATTCGCGAAAGAGAAAATTCTCGAATATTTTATAATATTACCAAACTTGAAAATTTCTCAAATAATAAAATTCCCGAAAATTTATAATATTACCGAATCATAAAATATCTGAAGTATAAAATTCCCAAATTCGAACACTTAACAATTTTTTTATAAATATAATTTATTAAAAATGCAGCAAATAAATATTTTCATGAAATTTTTTTTGTAATGTTTAAAGTTTCTAAAATTATGGTTTGAATTGAAAATAACAATAATTGAAAAAATGTACATCCAGAAATATATTTTTTTCAATTATTGTTATTTTAAATTCAAACAATAATTTTAGGAACTTTACACATTAAAAATAATTTTTTTGATAAAAAATTTGATTATTGTATTTTTAATGAATAAATAATATTTAGAAAAAAAGTGTAATTGTTTAAATTAGGTAATATTATAAGCTGTCGGAAATTTTATTAATCAAAAAGTTTCCGATTCGGTAATATTATAAACTTTTTGGGAATTTTCCATTTAGGGAATTTTATCATTTGGAAATTTGATTATTCGGGAATGTTATTTTTCGGAATTTTTCAGTTGTCCCTGGACATCATGAAACAAAATTTTTCTTTGGGAATTTTATTATTCCAGTATTTTCAAATACGATAAAATTATAAACTGTTAGGGAAGTTTCAAATTCGGGTTCTTTAAATTTCGGCAATTTTATAATTTCGGGAATTTTCTATTACGAATACTTTTTTTTCGGGATTCTTAAGTCATCCCACTTATTACTAGGGCGGGCAGAAACTAAATTTTGACAATTCAAATCCAGTAATTGTTTTTATTTTATTTTTTTTCAATTTTAAATTAAAATTTTTTTATAGTAGGGAAAATGATGTTGAATTCATAAATCGCTGAATAAAACTTTTACTTAGAAATTTTCTACAAGTTTTTTAACTGGCCATAATTTTTTTTTATAGAAATAGAATGTAAAAATTAAAAAATTTGATGGGTGGTGGCTGACTGTAATATTGACAAATAAATGGTAGACTCATCCTGATTAAAAAAGGCAACTTTGTCACATTCGGGATTTGATTGGTCAAAAGTTAAATTTTCAGCCCGCCCTACTTATTAAATTTAAAAATATTTTGAAAATTTTTTCGTTGAATTTCCAGCGTTAAAATCAGAACTGAATAGTCCTTCGATTTCAGTTTGTTTCAGAAAATAAATTACCATTTAATGAATCATATTTTTGGTTGGTAATTTCGAACTCCGGTCAAATTCCTATGGAAATTCTTCGAGATCTTCCGTTGACAATCGCAACTGAAATGACAGTAGCTCTTCGTAAAAATAATTCTTATATAATGTACGATGTTTATAATCATAGCTATCGTCACGGAGGAAAAATTAATGTAACTTACATGGGTTCTTGGAATCAAAAAAATGGATTAGAAATATCTTTGAATGAATATAAATATAAACGACGTGCAGATTTTCATGGTCTTTCACTCAATTTTTCTGTAGCTGTAAGTGAAAACATCTTTTTTAGTAATAATAATACTCATATGCTGCAAAACTACGGCTAAATTAATTATTTCTTTAATAATATCTATCATTTTATCATAAATTTTTAGTACTTTTCGACACCAATACCGGATTTGGAAACTTATATGACAACATCAGTCAATCCAGATCGTGATTCTTTAAGTCGTTTTCATTACGCCTTGGTACAACAATTAAAGGATATGTATAATTTCACGTAATTATATTTGTTTTATATTATAGGTAAAAAAATTGCTTATGGGGCTTCTAAAAAAATTATTGAAAATTTTGTTTTTTAATCATCTTTAACCTTTATATATATTTTATTTTATGTACATATACCATTACGAATTTTTTTTATTTCTACTAGAAGATAAACACGTAATTTTTAAATTAAAATATAAAATTAATATTATTGCAAAATTTTTGTATTTAATAGCATCTATTATCTAAAATAATAGAAAAGCAATGACAATACTTTTTATAACTAATATAATTTCAGAATTAATATTAAATATATAAGTAATTTTTTTATCTTTTTTGGAAAAAAAACAAAGGTTTTTCATTTAAAGTACCAATTTCCGGTATAAAACGCCAACAAAACCAAAAATTGTCCAACAATTACCAATTTGACTCTGAAGAATAATGATTATGATTATTATATACGATTTTTTAAAATAAAAATTTCATTTTTCGACGAAAAACCCCAACATCATCAGAAAATGCTAAAAGATCTTATATCTGGTTCAAATAATAATAATTTCCGTTCGAAAATACGAATTTTCGATATAAAACGTCAATGTAAACTTACATTGTTAAAATATTAATAATCTTAAATTTTTTGAAATCTAATGATTTTTGAATGAAAATGTAAATTTCCTATGAAAACATTAATACAATCCGAAATTGTTCAGGCTTTTAAATTTTATCATTTAAAAATAATCATTGGATTTAAATCTAATGATTTTTTTTGTTTAAAAATACAAATTTCAGGGGAAACACAGCCACATATTCTGCAGATGTTGAAAAGTTGTGAATATTCATGAAATCTAATTATTTTTTATTGAAAATACTAATAAAAATCGACGAAAAACACTAACATGATCCAAGAATTTTATAAGATTCCAAATCTTGTTTAAAAAATAATATTTTTGTTTTGAAAATGCTAATTTTCTATGTGAATCACCAACGTGACCTAAAATTGTTCAAAAATTATTAATCCTAAATTCTTTGCAACCTAACGATTTTTGAATAAAAAGTTCCTTTTCTGGCAAAAAACACTAACACACTCTGAAATTGTTCAAGCTTGCAAATTGTATTATTTCAAAAAAATCATTGGAAACTTATACATTTTTAATTAAAAATACTAATAATTTCCGACGGAAAACACTAACATAATCAAAAATTGTTAAAATATTCTAATTCTTGGTTAAATAATGATGATAATTATTTAAAAATGCCAATTTTCGATGTAAAATATCAACGTTACCTAAAATTGTTAAAAAAATTAATTTTCTTCGAAATATAATAATATTATAATCAAAATTTCAATTTCTGAGCTAAAACACTAAACAATAGAATATTGTTCAAGCTTGTAAGTTTCATTATTTTAAACCAAAAACTATTTTGTTTATCTAACAATCCGAATTTGATGACTATGAATGATAATCTGATTAATAATGATAATCTGAAAAATCTTAGCTTTTTTATAACTGATACGAATTTTCGACAAAAAACACTAATGTAAAATAACAAAAAATTGTTCCAAATTGTGAAAGTTCTTTCAAATTAAATGATTTTTTTCACTAAAAATACCGATTTCCGGTTTCAAACGCCAACATATCCTGAACTTGTAAAAAAGTTATGAATCTTTGTTGAAATGTTTAAATTATAAATGTTTTCAAATTGGAAATACAAAACCAAAAATGGTTAAAAGATTCTAAATCTTTTTCATATTATAATTATTTTTGTTTGAAAATAGCCATTTTGGATGTAAACGCTAACGTGACCTGAAATTATTAAAAAATTATGAACCTGTAGAATTTAATAATTTTTGTTTAAAAAGTACCAAATGGTAAAAACGCTAGCAAAACCGAAATACGTAAATTTAAAAAAAAAAATAATCTTTAAAAATTTGATGTTTCATTAAAATGTCACATTTCCGGTGTAAAACGCTAATATAACCTAAAACACCGCTGCGAAGTACTATGAATGTATTCACTATGAGTGTATTTATTTTTTGCTCATTTTAAGACAATTTTGCTTCCTCATAGGTATTAAATAAATTTGCTTATTCACATAGATGGAGGATTCTCTCTAACAAAAGAAAAAAACTGGATACTTTCAATATTTTCCAAGCTTATGTTTCTGTCTTACCGAAAATCTTATTTTCATAAAATCAGAGAGACCATCAAAATGTCAATCGATGTGTTCTGTTACAATGAACAACTTTTTAACTTACGGTAGTGTTATATTTAAAATTAAAACAAAAGTTTTCTATATAGAAACACTGTAACTTTTCTCAAAATTTTTTGAAGTCGCTATTGATTGATCAAGAATGGTTATCGAAAGTTCGCCAATATATTAATCCACGCGTGTCAAAGACGCAAACAATTACATCAAATACAGTACTATTATATTCCCAATATAAAAAAATCCCCTTATAAACAAGGTAAATAATTGATTTTTAATTTAAAAACGATATTTGTAGGTTATGGTAGGTCATTAAAAGTTCTTCAATTGGGCAATCGAGGCGTCTCGAAGACGCGAACAAACATGTCAGATACAGTACTGTAGTATTCCTAATATGAGTCAAAGTTTTTCTCATATAAACAGAATACACAAGTTTTTTTGAAAATTCGTAAATTGGTACTGGTGCGTCATAATAGATTCAACAATTGGTCGGTTGATGCTTCTCGAAAATGCTAACAATTGCACTAGATATAGTATTGTTGTATTTTGAATATCAAACAAGGTTTTCTCGTATAAATAGAATAAACCATTTTTCTGAAACTTCATATATCGGTACTGGTGGGTCACAGAAGTTTCAACAGTAGGTAGATCGATGCATCTCGGAGACGCGAACAAATACACGACGTATAGTAACCATTTATTTTTAATATCAAACAAGGTTTTCTTATATAAACAGAATAAACCATTTTCTTGTTAAATTCATAAATCGGTATGGGGAGGTCATAAAAGTTTCAACAATAGGTCGATCGATGCGTCTCGAAGACGCGAACAAATATGCTAGATATCGTATTGTTGTATTTTGAATATCAAAAAAGCTTTTCTTATATAAACAAGGTAAAATTTTTTTTTTAATCTCTAAACTAAAGAAAACACTTATAAATGGCCGATCTAGCTCAAAATCCTATTAAACCTGGATATCAATCAGAGCTACAATTTATCCAAATTTCATGATCATATCTCTTTTACTTTGCGAGATATGATGAACAGAAGAAAGTTACACACACACATGGAAACTTGAGAAGTTATATTTTCGAGCTCCCGGGGTCGAATTATATCGAAATATATCAAAAAAGTAGAATTTAAAATTTAGGTCATTACAAGCCGCCCTCTATGAGGAAGAAATTGTTAAAAATTGGAAATCTTTATGATCATTTTCATTTAAAAATGCTGAATTCTTGTAAAAAAAACAAACAGAGCCTCATCTTTTTAGAAATGTCAAGTCTTACTCGAAACATCATGATTTTATATTACATTTCTTTTTAAAAACAATGAAAAGCACTCACATAAAATATCTATAATATTTACAATAATTTATTAGATAATTTAAGAGTTTCAATTGAACCGCGCAAGAACATTCAAAAACAAAATTTTCAAATTTAAGACATAAAATAAGTTCAAGTAATGGAAAGCCAATCAGATTTTCAACAACAATAATTGCGAAATTTTTGATGCGTTACACAACGTTTTTTTAGATAGGATTCAAGCCTCCGTTTAATTATAAAAAGTTTGACAAATATTTAAATCTAATCTTATATTTTCAGTATCAACATGACAAAAGCAAAAACATGGGGATACATAGTAAATGGAACATTTAATGGAATATTAGGAGACATGGTGAATGGAATTGTGGATATTAGTGCAGCACCTTTTCTTTACAGCCTAGAAAGAATAGACGTTTGTGAATGGACAGTTCAAACCTATTTTGCCAGGTAAACAGAAACAAAATTAGATTTTCTGAAAACAATGAAATTCACAAAAACAAGTATTTTGTATAAAAGTCCTTTTTATTTGTTTTACATACAGGCCAGTCATTATGTTTCGCCATCCTAAGAAAAATGCTATACACAATGTGTTTCTGAAACCTTTCGCAAAAGAAGTGTGGTGGGCAATTGTGATTTTTGGCATTCTTTATTGGACAGTATTATTATGTATGCTGAAAATAGAAATTAAAATTAAGTCTCAATCTGAAATGAGAAGTTTGAGTTCCGCTACCAACCCAGGGACAGCATTTATCGTATGGGCAGCTCTGACTCAACAGGGTTCGAAAATTTAAATTCTTCCTGATTAATTATTTTTCTGATTAATATTTTATTAATTTAAAAAGTTTTTTCCAGGATCATGTGAAGTTCCTCGTTTCTGTTCTAGTCGTATTTTTTTCCTTTCTTTATTCGTTTGGGGCCTTCTAAATTATCAATTTTACTCAGCTAGTATTGTCGGCTCTCTTCTTGCAGAATCACCTCGCTTCATCAATACTGTACACGATTTGCTAGCCACCAATATGGAAGTTGGTATTGAAGATGTTGGGTATAATCACAACTTTTTGAGAGTGAGTTTATCAGACAATACATCTTTTTTTTTTAATCGCAGAAAAAATAGAACTGAATATTTTTTGTTGCGAGTAATTTTCAAGTAGATAAAGTTGAATTTTCTCGCATCGAAACAAAACAAGATTCAATGAAGTTGACATGGTAAGAATTTCCCATGTGGTGGGTATATCTTAACACGTGAAGTTAATTTTTGTTGCAGGTGAAGATTTCTATGAAATCGCTGTAAAGATTACATTTCGTTCTTTCTGTGATTTTTCAATTTTATGTCTACATTATTGTCAATATTTATTTGATGTACAGACACCTCCAGATGACAGATGTAGAGCTTTAAAAAAAAGAGTGAAAGAGAACACAAAAAAAGGGAAGGCCTCCTTTTTTAACGGCACGGAAGGAATTCGTAGAATGCAAAAAGGCGATTTTGCATTTCTTGTTGATGTTGCTACCGCTTACAGAATTATAGAGGTAATTGAATTTAAAACACCACTTCAATATAGACAGCAATCCGTTAATTTAATTCGAGGGGGAAACAACTCTGATAATCGGCTGGACCACTCGGTTATCTAAAATCGTAATCCCGGGTAATCCACTTGTAATCCTATATAATTCACTTGTGACCCTAGGTAATCATATGCAATCATCTTGTAATCCTAGGTAATCCACTTATAATCCGAGCAATACACTTTTCATGCGCTCTAAGTCAGGTAATGTGATCATACGTTATCCTGTTGTAATCCTAGATATTCCACTCGTAATCTTAGGTAATCTATTCTACATTGTAATTGTCTTGCTATCCACTTATAATCCTCGATAATCCACCTGTAATCGTAGATAATTCAATTGTAATCCTAGGTAATTCAATCACTTTAATTTTTGGGTAATCTGGAGTAATCCACTTGTAATCCTGGGTAATCATAAGTAATCCTAGGTACTCCTAGGTAATCCACTTGCAATCATAGGTAATCCAATTATAATCGAACATTATATACTTGTAATCCAAAGTAATCCACTTGTAATCCGACTAATACACTTGTAATCCGCTGTAAATCAGGTAATGTAATCATGCATTATCCTGTTGTTATCCTAGATATTTCACTCGTAATCTTAAGTAATCTACCCTAAAAGGTAATTGACTTGCAATCCACTTATAATCCTTCATAATCTACTTGTAATCATATTTAATTTACTTGTGACCCTAGGTAATTATATGTAATCATCTTGTGAGCCTAGGTAATCCACTTATAATCTGAGCAATACACTTTTAATGCGCTGTAAGTCAGGTAATGTGATCATACATTATCATGTTTTAATCCTAGATATCCTAGATAATTCAATTGTAATCCTAGGTAATTCAATCACTTTTATTTTCGGGTAATCTGGAGTAATCCACTTGTAATCCTGGGTAATCATAGGTTATCCTAGGTACTCCTAGGTAATCCACTTGTAATCATAGGTAATCCAATTATAATCGAAGATTATATACTTGTGATCCGAAGTAATCCACTTATAATCCTGGGTAATCATAGGTAATCCTAGGTACTCCTAGTTAATCCACTTGTAATCATAGGTAATCCAATTATAATCGAAGATTATATACTTGTGATCCGAAGTAATCCACTTGTAATCCTGGGTAATACACTTGTAATCCGCTGTGAATCAGGTAATGTAACCATGCATTATCCTGTTGTTATCCTAGATATTTCACTCGTAATCTTAGGTAATTTACTCTAAAAGGTAATTGACTTGCAATCCACTTATAATCCTTGATACCTGTTATCGTAGATAATTCAATTGTAATCCTAGGTAATTCAATCACTTTTATTTTTTGGGTAATTTGGAGTAATCCACTTGTAATCCTAGGTAATCATGGGTAATCCTAGGTACTCCTGGTAATTCACTTGTAATCATAGAGAATCCAATTTTAATCAAAAATAATATACTTGTAATCTGAAGTAATCCACTTGTAATCAGCACTAGTCCACTTTTAAAATATATTATTCAATTGCAATTAACTTTTAATCATGGGTAATTTCCTTATGAGTCACTTATAATCCGGCGCAATCCAAGTAATCCACTTATAATCTTAGATGGTCCACATGTAATTCTAGGTAATCCACTTGCAATCATAGGTAATCTTCTCGTAATCCTGGTCGATCAAATTGCAACCTGCAGTAATTCACTTTTAATCCACTTATAATCCGCAGTAATCCAAGTGATTCACTTCAAATCCAGATAATACACCTGTAACCCTAGATAATCCACTTTAAATTGCAATCCTGGATAATCAGCTTCTAATCCACGGCAATCCACTATTAATCCTACGAAATCCTAGATAATCAAGTTGTGAAGAAGTAATTTGTTTGTAATCCGAAAAAATTCACTTGTAACAAAAGAGTACCCACTTGTTATCCTACATGCTTCACTTGTCATCACAGGTAATCTACTTTCAATCCTAGGTGATAAACTTTCAATCGTGAGCAATTCACTTGTTCTCCTAGTAATCCGATTGTAACCCTAGGTATTCTAGTTGTCATCCGAAAAATCTAAATAATACGGAGTAATCTTAGGTCATTTACTTGTAATCCTATGTAATACACGTTTAATTATATGTAATCCACTTGTAATCCTAGATAATCCGCCGTAATATGCTTTCAATGCTGGGTAATCCACTTGGTATCTAGAGAAATTCAACTAATCCGAGTAATCTGCTTTTAATCCAGAATAATCCACTTGTAATTCTAGGTAACCCGCTTTTAAACCTGGGTAATCCGGCAAAATCCTAGGTAATGCTATTGTAATTCAAGGACATCTATTTGCAATCCTAGGTAATCTGTTCGCAATCCTAGGTAATCCACTTGCAATCCCATGCAATTAACATGTAATTCAGAGAAATCCAAGTAATTCATGGTAATTGTCTTGTAATCTTAGATTATCTTCTTATTGACCTAGAGAATCTACTTGTTATCCCAGTTAATCCACTTGTCATGCTAGGTGATTTACTTTGTCATCTTGAGTAATATAGTTGTAATCATATGTCATTCACTTGTAATCCTATGCAATCAACTTGTAATCCAGAGAAATCCAATTAATCTGGGGTAAGTCGTATGTAATGATAGATTATCATGTTGTTATCATAGATTGTCCACTTGTAATCCTAGGTAACACTCTTGCAATCCTGAGTAATCCGCTTGCAATCCTGTGTAATCTACTTGTAATCTGAAAAATCCTAATAATACGAGTACAAGGTAATCTTAGTAATCCAGTGAAATTATGGAGAATCAACTTGTAATCTTAGGTAATCTACTTGTAATCTACTTGCAATCTTAGGTAATCTACTTTTAATCTGCAGCAATCCACTTGTAATCCTAGTTAATCCACTTTTAATCTGAAAATTAAAATAATCCGGGGTGATCTTAGTAATTCAGTGTAATCCTAGATAATCTACTTGTAATGTGAGGTAATCTATTTGTAATTCAGGTAATACACTTATAATCCTTATAATCCTCTTGTAATTCAAGGTAATCCACTTGTTATTCTAGGTGATGCGCTTATCGTCCACTTTTGATCCTCGGTAATCCGCTTGTGATCCAGATAATCTACTTTTAATTCGAAGTGATCCTCTCATGATCCGAAGCAATCCACTCGCAATCGGAAGCAATCTACTTGTAATCCTGCGCAATCCACTTTTAATTCGAAAAATAAAAATAATCCAGGATAATATGAATAATCCAGGGTAATATGAGTATTCCAGGGTAATATGAGTAATCCAGGGTAATATGAGTAATCCAGGGTAATATCAGTAATCCAGGGTAATATGAGTAATCCAGGGTAATATGAGTAATCCAGGGTAATTCTAGATATTAAAATTGTAATCCTAGGTAATATCCTTGTAATTCTGGGTAATACACTTGTAATCCTATGTGATAAATTTTTAATCCTATGTTATCGGCTTGTAATCCTAGGTAATCCATTGTAATCTACTATTTATCGTAGGCAGTCCACTTGTAATCCTAAGAAATATTCTAATCCGAAGTAATCCGCTTGTAATCCGACAAAATCCACCTCTGCTGGACCAAATTGTTAAGATTTGTTTTCCCCTCGATTTAACAAAATTATTTTAAAAACAGTGATCTGTCAATTTTGAATTCCTTTCAATATTTTTACGTTCCTAAGATTTACGACCAAAAGTTTTCATTTCTTGAGTTAAATTGATTGGAAAAATCTAATTATTCCAGGAAACATTTGCAGATAATGAGATATGCGACCTTGTGGAAATTCAAGCTTATGATCCTTCGGATCTTGGCTTAGTCACTAGCAAACATTCTCCTTTTAAGAAAATGGTTACTTATGGGTAATAATATCCTTTTTTAATTTTTTTTTCAAATAATACATAATTTGAATATTAGGGTGGTACGAAAAAGGCTTTTTCTGAAATGGCTCCCCTACAAATGGCTTTATCTACTTTTGGTATAAAAATGTCCTCTGAATTTTGGAAAAATTAAAAAAAAAAATATATTCAAGCCCATTTTTTCAAGAAGTAATCTATTTTACTTTATTTTTCACTCCTAACGGATTATTCCACTTAGACACACAAAAGAATATATTGCATATGTATGCTCACGTGAAAGAATCCATCAACAACGGAAATAAAAATAAAATAAGCAATTTTTCAACAATGGTTTTGCGAGACCCTCTGAATCATTTTTTTTTTCAATTCCATCCAAAATATGGGTAATGAATTTTACTAAAAATAAGACAGTGACAGTAATCCATAATGAAAAATCCATCAACAATTGATCATCAACAATTGGCATATTAATTGTCGTAGATTCATCATAAAACCGATTCTATTCTATCTTATCTTCATCTATCATATCCGATCCTATCTGATACTATCCTATCATATACTATCCTACCCTATCCTATTCTATCCGATCCTATCCTATTATATTTCATCTGATCCTATCTGGACATGTCATATAATATCCTATCTTATCATATCATATCCTATTGTACCATATTCTATCCTATCATATCCTATACTATTATGCCCGATCCTATGATATTCTACCTTTTTCGATACTATCCTATCCTATCCTATCCTATCCTATCCTATCCTATCCTATCCTGTCCTGTCCTGTCCTGTCCTGTCTTGTCTTGTCTTGTCCTGTCCTGTCATGTCCTGTCCTGTCCTGTCCTGTCCTGTCCTGTCCTGTCCTGTCCTGTCCTGTCCTGTCCTGTCCTATCCTATCCTATCCTATCCTATCCTATCCTATCCTATCCTATC
>CAKNYM010051923.1:261036-285186 GCA_932195095.1 Andricus curvator | reverse complement strand
AAACATGGTCTGTCCTCCAGACCCGAAAAAAGATTTTTTATGACGTTTTTTGAGGTTATGTCAGAACCCTGACGTGCTGGGGGTTTTTGGACCTCGGATTTGGATTCAGCGACCCCAAAAACCTATTATAAACATGGTCTGACCTCCAGATCCGAAAAAAAGTTTTTTTTTGTGTGGCTGTGTAATCGTCAATATTAGGTGAATCGAATTGAAACTCAACATTTCTTCTCACAATTAGCTATATAGAATACAAATAAAAACTTATTTTCAAATATCACCCCCATAAGTCTGTTTTATACGGTCCCAAAAAACCCCATAAGTGAAAAATTGGGTTTCACGAGTTTCTGGCGCTAATTTTGAGAAATTAAGAAAAAAAATTTGAGAAAAAAAAACAGAAATTGTTTATAATACATCAAATACTACTTTGAACTGATGACTAGAAGTTTATATGAATTATTTGAACAATTTATTATTATTTTCAGCAATTTTCTCCTAGAATAGATTTAAAAAGTCGCGGATTTTCCGAATTTTTCAACTTTTTAATTAGAGCGAGGCAATAATCAATTAAATTTACCAGAAATAATTGTTTAAATAAATTATTATTTATAATAATATTCTCTCAGAGAAAATGCTAAAAAGTTGCAGTGTTTTCTAAAAATTTCTAATTTTTTATAGAATTTTCAATTAGAGTGAGGAACTAATTAATTAAAGTTAACAAACATAATTGTTTAAATGCCAGAAGTTTCCGGTTTTTTCGGAAATATTCCAATTTTTTTCACTTTTCACTTTTTGAGGTAATAACTAATACAAGTTAACAAAAATAATTGTTTAAACAGTTTATTATTGATTATAACTGTCTTCTTTTAGATAATTAGAAAGTTGCGGTTTTTTCTGAAATTTTTTACTTTGCTTTGTCTTTTTAGTTATGAACATTTAATACATAAACAACAGAGAGAATCATTTCTTAAACAATCTCTTTTTTTGTGATTATATTTGTCAGAAATAAAGTAGATATTTGAAATATTCTTCAAATTTTAATTAAATAAATCAAAATTTAAAAAAATTTAAAAAAAATCAATCAATCACATAAATCATATTAAATATAAATTTTCCTTGAGAGCCTTTTTGTTTGAATCAACAAGCGCAACGCAACGCATTGATATAGGAGAAAATAATTATAAACAATAATAATTCAATGAAATAAGTATGTTTGTCAAATGTCATTAATTATTGCCTCACCCTAAATGAAAAATTGAAAAAAAGATCAAAAATTTCAGAAAAAACCGCATCTACCTAGCATTAATATAGAAAAGGATAATTATAAGCAATAATAATTTGTTTAAACAATTACTCTTGTTAAATTCTTATTATTATGACCTCGCTCTAAGTGAAAAGTTGACAAAAAGTGAAACATTTCAGAATAAAACTGCAATTACATAGCATTGCTATAGGAGAAGATAGTTATAAACAATAATAAATTGTTTCAACAATTATGTTTGTTAACTCCAATATTAAGTCATTTTATTTTTCGGATACCCTTTTATGCCCTTCTTCCCTAAGTTCGCCCCCCCCCCCCCCCGAAAAAATTCCTGGCTACGCCGCTGGCTACAAAGAAAGTGATTTTGAGAAAATCCAAGATGGCGGCTAGTTCGAATTGAAGAAATATATTCAGTTCACCATTTTTCAAAGGAGACGTTACAAACCTGACATTATGAGCAAGTTTATATGCAAAAACTATGCAATAGTCATATACACCCAAAACTTTGAAAAAAATCCAAGATGGCGGCTGGTTCAAATTTAAGAAAGATGAATAATTTCTCTATTTTTGAACGGAGGCCTCCTAAACTTGGCAATTTAAGCATATTTTCTTTCAGAAAATATCCAGCTGATGACAGCAAAAATTTTTAAAAAGTCCAAGATGGCGGCTGTTTCGAATTTTGGATATATGAATAATTTCACCATTTTGCCACGGAGGCTTCCCAAACTTGGAAAGCTAAACAAATTTTTTCTCAGAAAATATCCAGTAGTTGACGACAGCAAAAATTTTGAAAAAATCCAATATGACTATCAGCCGGCGATGTTTGTACTAATTTTTCTGAAAAATTGATATCGTATTCATAGTGGTTAATAATGTTGCCAAGTGTTTTTATTCTGGGTAAAGTTTTACAATAAAAGTGCAAATATTCGTTAAACTGACAATTTTAGTTAAAACCACCATCTTGAATTTCTTCAAAATTTCGATTGTAGCGCACTACTGCACAATTTCTGAAACCATAGCTTATCTTGATAAGTTTGAGAGGCTTCTGTTGAAAAATGGAGAAATTATATATTTTTTTCAAATTTAACCAGCCATCATCTTAGATTTTTTTTTAAATTTTAGTTCTCACTGACTATTTCATAGTTTCTGCAAACAAAATTTGCTCATCTTGTCAAGTTTAAAAGGCTTTTTTTGAAAAGTAGGGAAAATAATAACTTTTTGTAATTTAAACAGCCGCCATTTTTGATTTTTTCAACATTTTTAACTTTAATGCCAGCACGTGCTTTGTAGCTATTAGCAAAAATTTTTCACGAAATTTGGGTCCCGTTTGTTGAAAAATATAGAAAATACCATTTTTGATCATCTTTTATGGATCCGTCATTTTGAAAATTTCTAAAATTTTCATTTTTACTCTACACTGCTTTCTTCTGGTTCGGAAGAAGCTTGCAGTCCTCGGTTAAAAATTGATCTTTCTTAGATGAAAATTCATGTATTTTATTGAAAATTCGTCTTTTCGGTCGAAAATCAGTAATTAATATTTAACAATTAAATTAATTGTTTAGAAAGTCTTTATTCTTTTTTATTTGAAAATTCAACCATTTAGGTAGAAAATGAATTTCATGGTAAAAAATTCCTTTTTTTTTCTTTTTGTTGAAAATTAAGTTTTTGAAATGAAAATTTAACTATTTCATTTTCGGTGAAAATATGTGTTTTTTAGTTAAAAATGCATGCATTTTGTTGAAATTTCGTTTTTTCTTTTTTATAGAAAATAAATCTTCTTTATTGAAAATTCAACTACTTGGTTGAAAGTGGAAATACTTCGTTAAAAATTCATTTTTTTTGCAGATGTACCATTTTAATTAAAAATTCACCTATTTGGTTGAAAATTTAACAAGTTTGTTCAAATTTCATTTCTTTCGGTATACAAATATTTTTTTAATTGAGAATGTAACTATTCCATTTTTAATTGAAATTGTATAATTTTTTGGTTCAAAATTCAACTGTTTTGTTACAAATTCGTCTTTTTGGATTGAAAATTCAAGTATTCAGGGAGAAAATTCATTTCCGTGGATGAAAATTCATTTTTTATATTAATTTCTTTAACTGAAAATTCAATTTTTTCAGCCGAAAATTTAACTGTTCCATTTTTGGTGCAAATTTAACAATTTTGTTCAAATTTCGTTTCTTTTGGTATACAAATTTTTTTTTAATTGAGAATGTAACTATTCCATTTTTGGTTAAAAAATTATCATTTTTTGTTTGAAAATTCAACTGTTTTGTGAAAAATTCATCTTTTTGGATTGAAAATTCAACTATTCAGGTACAAAATTCATTTCTTTGGATAATAATTCATTTTTTGTAATTAATTGTTTTAACTGAAAATTTAATTTTTTCAACTGAAAATTTAACTGTTCCATTTTTAGTGCAAACTCTTTCTTAGTTAAAAATTAACCTGTTTTGTCGAAAAATTAACAATTTTCTTCAAATACGTTTCTTTTGGTATAAAAATATTTTTTTTAATTGAGAATGTAACTATTCCATTTTTGGTTGAAAAATTATCATTTTTTGGTTGAAAATTCAACTGTTTTGTTAAAAATTCGACTTTTTGCATTCAAAATTCAACTATTCAGGTAGAAAATTCATTTCCTTGGATGGAAATTCATTTTTTCTAACTAATTTGTTTAACTGAAAATTTAATTTTTTCAGCTAGAAATTTAACTGTTCCATTTTTTATGAAAATTTAACAATTTTGTTCAAATTTCGTTTCTTTTGGTATAAAAATGAATTTTTTAAATTGAGAATGTAACTATTCCATTTTCGGTTAAAAATTTATCATTTTTTGGTTGAAGATTCAACTGCTTTGTTAAAAATTCGTCTTTTTGGATTGAAAATTCAAGTATTCAGGGAGAAAATTCATTTCTTTGGATGAAAATTCATTTTTAAAATTAATTTCTTTAACTGAAAATTTAATTTTTTCAGCTGATAATTTAACTGTTCCATTTTTGGTGCAAGTTTAACAATTTTGTTCAAATTTCGTCTTTTTTGGTATAAAAATATTTTTTTTCAATTGAGAATGTAACTATTCCATTTTTGGTTAAAAAATTATCATCTTTTGTTTGAAAATTCCACTGTTTTGTGAAAAATTCGTCTTTTTTATTGAAAATTCAACTATTCAGGTAGAAAATTCATTTCTTTGTAAGAAAATTCATTTTTTGTAATTAATTGTTTTAACTGAAAATTTAATTTTTCAACTGAAAATTTAACTGTTCCATTTTTGGTGCAAAGTCTTTCTTAGTTAAAAATTCACGTATTTTGTTGAAATTTCGTTTTTTTTGTCGAAAATTAAGATTGTTGCTTGAAAATCCATATATTTTGTTAACCATTCATCGTTTCTGGTAGAAAATTAATATTCTTGCTTAAAAGTTCATCCTATTGGTTGAAAATTCTACTATTTGGTTAAAAGTTCATCAATTTTGTTGAAAATTCAATAATCTTGTTAAAAAGTAATTATTTTCGCTTAAACATTCGCTTGAGTCAAGGTTAAGCGAAGTATTTTCAGGTATTAGTAGTATACCATTAAGCCATTTCCCACGATATGCCAACAGCACTCAGTATTCTCGAATGGTCACCCATCCAAGTACTAACCGCGCCCAACGCTGCTTAACTTCAGTGATCTGACGAGAACTGTTTTTTTCAGCGTGGTTTGGCCGTTGTTTTTTTAATTAAAAATTCAATAAAATAATATAGTTATAATTAAATTTAAAAACATTAATTTTATAAATATATTATATTTAATTAAATTATTATTAGGTAATCCGGAGTAATTCTGTATATAGAGGTAATACAAGGTAATCCGATATAATCCGGGGTATTTCACCTTCCAGTTGCG
Source organism: Andricus curvator (assembly GCA_932195095.1). Lineage (NCBI taxonomy): Eukaryota > Metazoa > Arthropoda > Insecta > Hymenoptera > Cynipidae > Andricus > Andricus curvator. The sequence goes on along the minus strand of CAKNYM010051923.1, from coordinate 280,039 downwards.
TGCAGCTGGAAGCTTGTAATTATAAATAACAGTTTTATTTTTTTTTCATTAAATCTCGGAAAACCTTCCTTTCGACACTTTGCTGAATGAGGTCGCATTGACATGTGACTATCTGGTTTTACAAGTTCAGTGGCCTCATACTATAAAGTTGAACCTTTGTGAATGCACCAGTGTAACCTTCACCGAGAGTTGCTGAATACCCTTTCAAATCAATTACCTTTGTACACCTACAAAGAAAAAATAGTTTTCCAGCAACTATTTATCATCTTATTCACATTTTTGTTATCCGCTGGAAAAGTCAAAAAAATAAAAATTAGTGATTTTATTTTACAAGTAAAGCATACAAACCCATGTAAAAAATTGTGATCGGGATTTGGTAGGGTCCCGAATAGTTTCCCTTATTTCTGATCGGGCGCTGATCGGGAAAAATAAAGAGTAGCTGACTAGTTCTGTAACTCTGCTTGTTTCTTGCATACATTTGTGTCACACAAACTTCTGGAGATCATCTGGGGTATACGGTCTAAGGCCCGACCAGTTCCTGACTAGAACTTTTCGGTCCTTTTATCCTAATCAGGAACCAACTAAAGCCTGGCTTAAATACAAGATTGGGGCCTAACTAGAAGCACATAGTTTTTCTTGTCACAGAGAACAAAAAAACTTAACAGTGCCTAAAAGGGTCCTGACTAGAACCTACTAGTCCAGTTGTTCTAGTGAGATTCTCATCACTTTCCTAATTGAAATGAGGACAAATAAGGCGATTTCCACAAGAGTCTAAATATAGACGTTACACTACTTTCCCTATTCCCTTCTTTCCCCTTTTTTAATGAGTTCCTATTTTTTCCACTGTTTTCAAGAAACTTCCTTTTTTTCATATTTTTTCGCTTAAATGCGAATTGAATTAATAGAACCCAATTAGAAAAACCAACTATTTTTCGGTGAAAAATAATTATTTTTCATCTAATTTTTAATTCAGAATGCATCTCTTTTGGCTGAAAATTCTACTGTTTGGTTGAAGATTTAACTATTTTGCTGAAAATTTGTTTCTTTTAGTTGAAAATTAATTTTCTATTATGAAAATTTAACAAATCTATTTGTTCGAGAAAATTGATATTTTTTAGTTGAAAATTCAACTATCAAATTTTTTATTCAGTACTTTTTTTTGTGAATTCAACTAATTGGTTGAATTTTGAACTACTTTGTAGAAAAAATACATTTCATGCGTTAAAAATTGAACTATTTTGCTTAAATTCATTTTTTTCTTAATTTGTTTATTTTTTTGGTTGAAAAGTAATTTGTTTAACTGAAAATTTAACTATCCTACTTTTGGTGGAAAAACGATAGTTTTTATTTGAAAATCCAAGTACTTGGTTGAAAGTTGAACCACTTGTTTAGAAATTCATTTTATTGATTGAAGATTTCACTATTTTGTTGAAAATATGATCTTTTTTAGTTTAAAATAAATTATTTCAACTGAAAATTTATCGATCCCATTATTGGTCGAAAATAGATCATTATTAGTTGAAAATTCAACAATTTGGTTGAAAATTCATGTATTTTCTTGTAAATTCGTATTTTTGGGTGAAAAATTAATCTTCTTGATTGAAAATTCAACTACTTGATTATAAATTGAACAATTTTATTTGAAATTCATTTTATTAGTTGAAAATCCATCTCTTTGGTTGAAAATTTAACTATTTTGTTACAAAAAGTTTTGTTGTTGTGAAAAATAAATTTTTTACTTCAATTTAAATTTAATCTCTGTTGAAAAATGTATTCCTTCTAGTTTGAAATAATTTAACTACATATTTGGTTTACACTCAACGGTTTTGTTCAAAATTCATCACATTGGGTTGAAAATTCTATGCTTTTCGTAGAAAACTTAACTATTTGGTTGAAAATTAATTTTTTGGTTCGAAATTTAATCTGTTTTGGTTGTGGATTAAACTATAATTTAAAAATTCGTCTTTTTTGTCAATTCAAATGTTTTTTATTTGAAATTGAAATCCTCTTTGGTTGAAATATCAAATATTACATTTCTCGTTGAGAATTAATATTTTTTGTTGAATTTGGCGATTTTTGATTCAAAATTACAATCTTTTCTTGGTTAAAATATAAACTATCACATTTTTTGTTGAGAATTATTCTTTTTTGATTGAAAATTAAAATACTGGCTGGAAAGTTAAACTTCTTGTATACAAAATTATTTTGTTGTTGTTGAAGATTCATAATTTAAGTTGAAAATTCCACTGTTTGGTTTAAAAATTAATCATTTTGTTAAAAATTCAATTCTTTTGTTAAAAATATAATTATTTTGTTGGGAATTTCACTGTTTTATTGAACATTTATCCCTCTGTCTTGAAAGTTGAACTATTTGATTGTAAATGCAATTGTTTTGTTGATAATTAATTTTTCTTTATTCGAAAATGGAACTGCTTTGTTGAAAATTCGTCGTTTTAGTTTGTGAATTTATCTTTCTTAGATTGAACATTAATCTTCTTTGGTTGAAAATTGAACTATTTTGTTGAGAATGAAATATATTTTGATTTGAAATCTTACGCCTTTCATATTTGAATTTGTGTTTATTTTCGGCATTTATCAAATAAAATCGAAAACAAAATTTAAACGGAATCAAACAATTTTACCAAAACTGCCCGGAAAACCCGAAAAAAACATGTTTTTCTGGATTTACTTCAAAATTATTGTACATATTGAAAAATTGTTCAAATAAAAATTGTAGATGTCTTATACTTTACACATCTTCATTGTTGTATTAATTTTTGACATTGAAACAACCTTTCTCGAGAAAAATTCAGTAAAATGATGAAAAAAGTCAAAAGAAAATTTGTGATGCTTTTAAATATCATTGGGTACCTATTTTCAATTTTATTTTCTATTCAACTCAATTAAAAACCTAACTCACAATTTCCACCATTAAAACTCTATTTGGTATATCCAGCTTTAGTTTGTTATCCAAAATTTCATAAAAATCCAAATTTAAATTTGCTTTCAATCCCTTGTGTAAATTTTTTTACAAATAAGTGCGGAAAAATAGAGACATTTTTAGAAGAAAATACCAGATAAATTACAACAAGAATTGAAAGACATTTTTTGTCTATTATTTGGATGAATTATGTAATTATTTTGTATATTATTATGTTGTTATATTTTATTATTGTCTTAATATTTTACAAGAATTAACCATTTTTGCATCCAAAAAGTTGTTTCAACTAAAAAAAAATTGGTTTCTTGGATTTTCCGGGCAATTTGGGCAAAACTAATTAGAATGTTTTTTATTGGAACTAAATTTTTCACAGTTTCTCTATATTTGAAAAGAAAAGGAACAGGTATTTCATTTTCTGTAATTTATATTTTACGCTACGCTCTAGTAATTGTCTTTGGAGATTTAAACAACTATATCAAAGAATTGTCCATATTTAAATTTTATTATTCAATTTTCTCGGGTGAATGAGGCGCAAACATGCTCATCTTACAAATTATTCTTCAGTTAGTTATTGTAATTTTTGATGAGCTGTAATTGATTTCAACTTGACTTTTTCATTGAAGATATAATTTAAAAGCACTTAAGCATAAAACAGAAATCCTAAAACGCAATATGCAGCATATATGCGTCCATAATATGCAAATAAAAAAACGAATGAAAAATGTAATAACTAACTATTCGACATAAAAATACTATTTTATTGACGCCAGAGTGAACGTTGAAAGGCGTTTAATTTACACCAAGGTCACCGGTCTATTGTTTCAGGAATAGTATTCTCACACAAAAGTTATTTTTCCTCTAACAAATGCTAGTCACTCTCTTATTTCACTTTTTTATGCAAAAATGTTGATACATTTCTAAATCAAATTTTTCTAATATTTAAATGAATGCATTGAATTTAGCGCTTAAAAAAAATTATTTGGAAGTAAGCTGAAATTTATACAGGATAAACTATTTTCTATATATAGATAACGAATTTTTAAACCCATTATCACATAACTATTATATTATTCTATATTGAAACGCAGATTAAAAAATATTGTATTCACAAAAATTTTTAAATTTATTGATTAAAAACATTTTTGTGACATTTAAACCAAAGAAGTGAACTTTTGAAATTTGAATTTCCCGCAAGAGAAGGTTATGTTACTGAATAGTGACGTAACGGCACTACTGTTTTCGCATCACCGTGGCGCGGAATTTAAATTGCAATATTTACTTTCTTTGATTCGTAAAACCGAAATTACTCTATCCATATTTTCTTATAGAAAATCCCGTAACGCCCAATAAAGATTATAGCACTTAGAATAATATTTATTTTTAATTGAAGAAACCGTTTGTCCAACATATTTTTTGTTATTTAACCCTTAACGGTAACACCTCCAAATAAACCTTCAGATATTTTTGGCTGAAAAAAACCATGAGTGATGGTGAAACAATACAAAGTGGTAAAAAATAACTCCAAAGCCTCAGTGATAATTCAACTATTCGAAAAAAAAAATACTTGAAAAAAACGTAGACAATCGGAAAAAAATCGGAAACCAACGAAATATCTCTGAATCAATGATTTTTTGATATAAGTGGTATTAGTGCTACCAAGTGCTATCAAATCTTTGAATTGAAAAAAATTTCTTTGAATCAAAAAAACTTTTCTTTGAGCGAGAGCCAAGAAAGATTTTTCTTTGTTCGAAGGATTTTTTTTATGAAGAAGAAACATAATTTCTAGAAAAACCTCATTTTATGATAAATGACATAAAATGTAGTATCAGATAAAAATATGCTTTCAACCACCAATATTTCTGGCTCAATAAATTAACTTTGATTGGATTAAATCTAGTTTCACGTTATAATCAATTGAATTTTTATTTTCTACAGATTATATTGAAGAGGTACAAAATAAATTACAGTTTCAGCTATCTAAATTTGAAATTCCCGCCAAAAGAGGTTATAGGACTGAATAGTGACGACACAACACTAAAATTTTTACGGTATTATGGCGCGTAATTTATATTGCAATTTTTTTTCGATTCGTCAAACCGAAATTACTTTATTTATATTTTCTTATAGAAAAACTGTTAATTTTCAAAATAAATGATAAGAAACATAATTTCTAACCAGATTCTCCTGTGTCAATAATTAAATTAATTAATAGGTTGAAAATAGTTTACAGTTTCAGCTATTAAAATTTGAAGTTCCCGCCAGAGGAGGGTATGTTACTGAATAGCGACGTCACGTTAAAGAATTTTTGTCACTGTGGCGCGAAATTTGAATTATTTCAATACTTTTTTTCGATTTCTCAAATCAAAATTACTCTATTCATATTTTCTTACAGAAAATCTTTTAACTTTTACGAAGTATTATAAGAAACATCATTGAGGTTCATGGTGCAAAACTAATCGTAGGTGGCAGCACCGAGTCGAGTACTAGACCCCCTGTCGATGAGAGACGAAAAAAATATGGTGCTAGGTGTGTGCAATGAATTGTATTTATTTTAATTGAATTAAATTTGGTTTTACGTTATATTAAATTGACTTTTCATTTTCCACGCGTTAAATCGAGCAGGTAGAAAATAGTTTACACTTTTAACTATTCAAATTTGAATTACCCGCTAGAGGAGGTGTTGCTGAATAGTGACGTCGGCACTTAAATCTTTACGTTACTGTGGCGCGAAATTTGAATGGAACAATTATTTTTTCGATTCATCAAACCGAAATTACTCTATTCATATTTTCTCACTTAAAATCTTTTAATTTCCAAACAAGATTATGAATTCTAGCATTTCTAGCCAAACCCTCCTGTGTGATTAATTGCATTAGTTATTTTGAATTGAATCAAATATGGTTTTACGTTATTATAAATTGAATTTCTTTTTTTTTGCGAATGACATTGAAGAAGTACATAAAGTTTACAGTTCCAACTCTTGAAATTTGAATTTCTTGCGAAAAGAGGTTATGTTACTGAATAGTGACATCACGGCAGTATAATTTTTACGTCACTATGACGCGAAATTTAAGTAAATTTTTTTGTTCGTTGCATCAAACCGAAATTACTTCATTTATATTTTCTTATTAAAAATCTTTTAATTTAAAAATAAGATTATAACAAATATCATTCCTAGCCATTTCTATTTTCTACGAATGATATTGAAGAGGTATAAAATAGTTTACAGTTTTAACTGACGGGACTTGGGGTACAAGAAACGGCAAATTCCATGCAGGAATTGATTTATGCTGGCGATATAGTAGTGCAACGAGTGGATCATCAACGGTCATTCGAGAATCAGTTATACGTAGGCCGGTATAGAAACTCGCTCGTATTGCATGTACTCTCCGATTTTTTTTATTCTGCTGCACAGGAACCGGATTTTCAAGGAGCATCAAAATTAAAAGAAATTTTGTAAATATTTACAAGTAGGTGAAAAAATATCCTTTATTGCTTGAAGAAATTCAGATATTTATTATCAATTTTAAATTAAAAAATCTAAAACTTTTAGCACTCATTATATGCTTGTGAAGAAAACAAATATTTTGGTTGCTTGACGCACTGGGAAATTCTGTTGTCACTGAATATGAGAAAAACAATTTGTTTAGTTTCAATTTCGGAATTTATCAAATTCTTAAAAACTCAAATTACTATTTTTTCTGAACATTAAAGAACTAATTTTAATATTGGTCCATTGAAAACTAAGGTGTGGAAATTTTTTCCTAATGAGAAATTAATACAAAAATATTAATAGAACTCTAAAAAACGTATATTAAAAGTTTTAGATTTGTAATTGCTGAATTATTAAATGTTGTTTGTGATTAACCTTTCTGGATTTTTAATTGAAACAAGTTTCAATAAAAATATAAGAAATCATTTGTCTGTCAATGCATCTATAGATTTCTGTTAGTTGTTGTTTTTTGAAACATTATGTTTTTTGAAACATAAAAAAAAAAAAAAAAAACACTTTCCCTCGAATAGTTTAATTACAAACAAACTTATTTAAAATAAGTCATAAAGAATTAAATTGATAAGACTCTTAAAACCCGGATATTTCCTGACACTTTCTCACAAAGCATTTCTGGATTTGCATTCATCTCTCCTTCGCATTAAAAGTAGAACATGACCTCCATTCAGGAAAAATCATTTAAGTTCGACTTTTCTCATTTTCTTCGATCCCATCTGCATCATTCCACAATGCAATATTAACAATAACAATACAAATAATTATTAATAATGAATCCCACTCGATTTCAACTTCCTCATCAGAAAACTGAATGCCTTCTTCTTTCAGAAATCATTTGCAGCTCGATAGATGTTAATAACCGGGTCAAAATCTGGCCGCCAGGAAGGTGGAGGAAGTTGTCTATAAATTCGCAGTACCTCGTTTTACTCGCTTTATTTGAGGCTTGAGTCCAAGATGAATCTAAGTTTCCTCATATTTACTTCAATTTTGTGCTTCCTTTTTTTGACTGGACCAAAAAGCGTTTGTGGATATTTGTGGCCTAGACGAAATACATACATGACAAGATGGGACAAGGTGAATCTGGATGAAATTTTAGACAGTAAAAGGCTCCTGCAACATTATTTTAATTGTCTCATGTCTCGGGGACCCTGTCCCCCAGACGGTATGGAGTTAAAAAGTGAGTTTTCTTCAGATTGTACTTCATTGTTATGCAATTCACATACCTTATGAACGATCTTGCAAAAATGTAAACACCCATTGGCCTTCAGAATCCTTTCGTTTTCAGGAAGTTATAAATTTAGCTCTCCAATTCAGGATTTCGGTTCTTAATTCCTTTTGTTATTAGATTTTACATTTTTAAACAAAGATAAAAATTATGTTCTGATAAAATTATATACACTACCTGGGTTCAAAACCCAGCAGAGACAGAGAAGAATTTGTTTACAACGTAAAAAAAAATAAATTAATATTTTCATATATTGATTGAAGACCATGTACAGAAAAACAACTAACATCAATTATAACTGTTATATACACTACGGGCAGAAATTATCTACACTACGGTTTTTCTGAGCTATTACTAAAGTGTCTTCATTTTTATAGTTATAATAAAAATAAATGAATAAAAAATAATATAATGAAATATGTACATGAAATTTTATTCTTATGACACCGCGAAAGGTAATAAAAAACATTTTTTAAATGATAAAACAATAAAATAAAATTTTCGAAAGAAAATTTTTTCCTCATTATACGGCAAAAGGTAATCAAAATCTGCATCTCATGACCCCAAGTAGAAGGTAAAAAGTCCATTTAAAAAAAAAGATATGGAAAAAAGCCACATTTCGCTGTTTCGAAAAATTAGAATAACTATGGAAATTATTAACTTTAAAAAAAAAATAATAAAAAATAATAGCATAAAATTTTTACATAAAAGTGTTTTCCTCGTGATACCGCGAAAGGTAACAGGAAACTGCATTTAATAAGCCCAAGTTGAACGAAAAATGTCAATCTTATAAAAATATATTCCAAAAATAACGTCAAATTTCGCTGTTTAAAAAAAATTGAAATAACTCTAGAAATAATTAAGAAATAAAAAAAGTTTTTTGATAACAAAAAAAAAATAATGATAAAATTGTTTCCTCATAATACTGTGAAAGGTAATGAAATTCTACAACTAATAGGACCAAGGTGAAGACAAAATTTTAATTTCATAAAAATATATGGGAAAAAAGGCAAATTTCGCTGTTTTCGAAAAATTAGAAAAGCTTCAAAAATAAATACAAAGTGTCTCGTCGTCCCGAAATTAAGGATGACTAGTCAAATATTTTTCATAAGCTTGGCTAGTCGTCCCAAATTTTCGGGACGATTAGTCCATCCCCTTTTCCAACTTTCCTAATTTTTCGGGACGACTAGATGCAACCAAATAAATAATATTAAAAAAAAATGTTTAAATAATGAAATAAAATGTTTACACAAAATTCTTTTCCTTATAATACCGCCAAAGGTAATAAGATTCTGTACCTGATAAGCCCAAGATAAAGGCAAAATGTCAGTTTTATGAAAACGTATTCCAAAAAAAGTCAAATTTCGATGTTTTCGAAAAACTAGAATAACTATGGAAATAATTAACTTTTAAGCAAACAAAATTAATCACAAAATAATGAAATAAAAACTGTACACAAAAGTGTTTTCTCATAATACCGCGGAACGTAATATTGCTGCATCTAATAAGCCCAAGTTAAAGGAAAAATGTCCATTTTATAACAACATATTCAAAAAAAAAAAAAAAACGTCAGATTTCGCTGTTTTCGAAAAATTAGAATAATTCTGAAAATAATTAATATTTAAAAGAATATTTGCAATAAAAAAATAAAATTTCACACAAAAATTTTTCCTTGCAATACCGTAAAAGGTAATAAAATTCTGCATCTAATAAACCCAATTTAAAGGCAAAATGTCAATTTTATGAAAAGATACTGCAAAAAAGTCAAATTTCGATGTTTCCGAAAAATAATAATAACTCTGGTAATAATTAGCATTAAACGAAATATTAAAAAAAAAAAAAAAATCTTACAGGAAAAATTTTTCCTCATAATACCGCCATGTCAATAAAATTCTGCATTCAATAAACCCAAGTTAAAGGTAAAACGGTAATTTTATGAAAAGATATTGTAAAAAAATATGTCAAGTTTCGCTGTTTTCGAAAGATTAGAATAACTCAGGAAATAATTAACATTAAAAAAATATTTAAAAAAAATGGAAGTGTTTACATGTACGAAAAAAATCCGGCTATTCCTACCGAAATTTCAGTACGAATAGCCCTTTTTCCAGCTCTATTTGTACCGAAAAAAATCCGAAATTTCGGTGCCCATAGCCACAACCAAAATAAAATTATAAAATGAAATTTTTACACGAAAAGTTTTCCTGATAATATTGCAAAAGATAATAAAATTCTGCATCTAATATGTCCAAATTGAAGGCAAAATGTCAATTTTATAAAAAGATATTGCAAAAAAAGTAAAATTTCAATGTTTTCGAAAAATTAGAATAACTCTGGAAATAATTAACATTAAAAAACATAAACAGAAAAATAATTTTAATAAAATAAAATGTTACACGAAAATTTTGTTCCTCGTAATATAGTATATATATAAATATAATATATATATATTTATTTATATATATATATATATTTATTTATTTATATATATATATATATATCTCTGAAAGGCCGAAGTTCAAAGCAAAAAGTGCATTATTAAAAAGATATTCTAAAAGTCAAGTTTCGATGTTCTCACAAAATTAAAATTACTCTGGAAATAATTAACATTTTTTCAAATTCGTGATCTCATTTCAAAAGGAAGTCGAGACGACTGAAAAATGCCTGAAAATAAAATTTCCGAATAATCAAATTTCCGAATTGGAAAATTCCCAAATTATAAAATTCACGAAAAATAAAGTTTCCATATAATAAAATTCCCGAACAGTTTATAATATTATTAAATTGGAAAATTCCCGAAAATTTTTTAATATTACCGAATATGAAAATTCCAGAATAATAAAATTCTAGACAGAAAATTGTCGAATTATAAAATGCCCTAATTTAAACAATTAAAATTTTGTGATAAATACGATTTATTCATTAAAAATACAATAATAAAATATTTTTATCAGCAAAATTATTTTTAATGTTTAAAGTTTCTAAAATTATTGTTTGAATTTAAAAGAAAGATTGAAAAAAAATTTCATTCGCAAATATAATGCTTTCAATTATTGTTATTTTCAATTCCAATAATAATTGTAGAAACTTCAAAACTTCAACTATAAAAATATCTTTTGTTGATGAAAATATTTGATTGTCGTATTTTTAGTAAATAAATAATATTTATAAAAAAAAGTTTTAATTGTTTAAATTCGGGAATCTTCTGTTGGGAATTTTATTATTCGGGAATTTTTAAATTCGGTAATATTATATACTGTCGGGAATTTTATTTTTCAGGAAGTTTCTGATTCGGTAATATTATAAATTGTTCGGGTATCTTATTATTCATGAATTTCCTAATTCGAGAATTTCATTATTCTGGAGTTTTCCGATTCGAGAATTTCATTTTTCGGAAATTTTATTATTTGGGAATTTTATTATTCGGGAATTTTACAATTTTTAAGGATATGTGAAAACAATTCCCTTATAAATTCTACCCTAGGGTCGAACTTGGTGAAAAAAGTCACCAAATTTCCAAAATTAATACTTACAAAAATGTTGTTAAAATAATTATTTATCTAATTGTAATACAATTTAGTAATATGAATTTATAAAAATGTTATTGTTTGGATTTTTCAAAATTATTTGGTGAGTAGAATAATTGTTTGAGAATTTATTCATTATTAATTAATTAATAATTATTAATTTATTAGAAAAATACATCGGAGACTTTTAAAAATAGCACAAGAAATTTTAAAAATAATAATTTCCAGAGTTATTACAATTTTTCTAGAAAATCGAAATTTTGCGTTTTTTTGTTGCAGTATATGTTCATAAAATTGAAAATTTGCTTTTAATTTAAGCTTAATAATATTTTTTAAATTAAGGCACATTAACAATAGCTCGAAAAATAGGCATGTAGATCATTTTTTTCGGTAGTCTAGTACATAGTTATTAATTTTATATCAAATGTTTAGGTCTTCAGCTTTCTTTTAAATTTCTTATCTTGAAGCAGTATTTTTCGTTATGCTAATCTTACAATATTCTTCCGAATTTAAAAAAGGAGGCTTTTTTAAATCTGTTATTTCAAAAATTAATTAAGATAATAACCTTTTTCTTTTTGATTCTGATAGTATGTTACTCATTGTTTCGAAATCCGCAAACAAAATATGAAATAAAAGTTGAAAATGATGACCGTTTTTTCTGAAAATCATTTTCTTTTTTAAATACCTGAAATACGGAAAAAAGATCAGAAAAAAATTGTTTCTTTCGAAGAGTGTTCTACAAAAAGTTCCTTTTCCCTTTTTTGATATTTTGCACCGTTTTATGAATACTTCCAAAAATGTAAATTTTGTTTGAAATATTTTGCGTGCAAAATATTGAAAAGTAGAAGAGGCACTTTCTGCTCAACACTTTGGAAGAAAAATTTTTCCTTCAGGACTTCTTTTCGCTGTTCAATTATAATAATAATGAATGAATAACATTTTGTTGTTGATTAATTGAGTTTATAATAAATTAAAAATCTTCTAGAGAATATTGTTAAGCCTAATATGCTTATACGGTTTATCTTAGTTAACATTTTTTTAATTTAAAAACATCGGCTCGAGTCTGCAGTTCAATTAAATTGTCATTTCTAATACTGAATGCATTTTTGAAATTGCTTCGATGAGTCGTAATAGAAAGAATTCTGTTATCGAAAGTGGATTCATATGAAACAAGAAAGTCAAGGTAATAACTGCCAATTATTAGTTAATTATGTTACAATAAATATAAATCCATCCTTGAAATCTTTATTTCCTAGTCTTACATAATTCACAGATAAATTTATCAGCATTTTCAAATAAATTTTTATTTATTTCCTGTTCAATAACTTTTATGCGAATCTCCTGTTTTCTGGAATTTTGATTTTTAATTCCTTCTTATATTTCAATTTATTCATTGCATATCCATTAATACTAATAAAATTTTATTTTCAGGAGCTTTGCCAGAAGCTTTAGCGACAGCGTGTGCAAAATGTTCGAAAAGTCAAATCGAAGGATCAGTGAAAGTGATTCGATACCTCAGGTAGAAAAATTTCACTTTTTATTTTGCAATATACTCCTACAGGGAAAAAATTATTTAAACATTTTTATTCCATACAAAAAATATATGTGAAGAGATAGCGAAAAATGTACATTCAATTTCTCTTTTAATTTTGAAAACAAAAGTTTGGACTTTCTCTAGGAAAAAAATGGTTAATTATTTATGTACATATTCCAGAGAACAAATAATTGTACAAATGTTCTCGCGCTCGTTTTCGGTACGATTGTAATTAGCGAAATGTGAAATTCTAGTACTTTTAAAGATACGCGTGAAATCGTTTGCGACGTCAATTTAGACAAAGATAGAGAACAGGAAACTTGCGCATGCCATGAACACTAATGTTGGATACGCTTCCTAAGTGATTTGACCTATTGTATGTGTTTAGAGTTCAAACTACTTTCATCACTCAATTTCAACCTAAAACATTTTGGAAGCAAAAGAAAGCGAAAAACTTTTATTTTTTATTTTTGAAAGTTGACTTCGTGCACATTTATTTATTCTTGAGACACATAATATGACAAAAAAACTAGGCGGGAAAATTATAATTAGTCGGAAATATTATATATAGTTTTCATTTGCTTTATACATTTTTTGTATAAAACAAATAAAAATTGTACATAATTTTTCCGACTATGTATAAACTATATGTAATATTTCCGCCTGGGAAATGTTACAATGTTCAATTAAAAATGCGTAAAAAATGTAACTGATAGGCCGGATTTTATTTCTTTTAAGATTTTCAAATTTATTAAAACAAATCATAAATTAATTAATTAATTAATTAATTGATGCAATGACTAAGTAAAAGTAATGTGCAGTAGGTTAGTGTTAGCGTAAGGAAAAAATTGTTTTTAATGTTATAAACAAACTATTGAACAAGAGTCACTTTTTCCTGCTTCACAATGACTATCTATTCCAAATACATAGAGGGTCGTCCATAAACTGCGTTACCAATTTTGGGATATTTTAAACAGGGAAAAGGGGGTGATTTTTAACAAAAATATGATAATAATAGAAGAATTAAATCTTTCCAAAAAAATTAATGCACATACCATATTGGATTCAATATTAAACACTTTAAGTTTCTAATACTTCAAGATTTTCTACCAAAGAGAAGAATGTTTTCGAAGACAGTTAAATTTTCTACAAAAAACTTTAGTTTTAACCAAGAACGATGACTTTTCTACTATAAAAGATGAATTTTTCATTAAAAGGATGAAATTTTAACAAAACAGTTGCATTTTCTTATAAAAATACGTCTTTATCAAAGTATTTTAAGTTTCAACCTAAAAAGATGCATTTTCAACCAAATGGCCTAATCTTCCAAAAAAAGATAAATATTAAACCAAAAACAGTTACATTTTCAAGCCAAAAAGGCGAATTTTTTTAGAAAATTGTTAAAAGATTAATAATTTTTAAGAAAATAGTTAAATTGTGAACCAAAAAGATGAATTTTCCACCAATAGACGAATTTTGAACCAGTTGAATTAATCGAAAACAAAAACGAGTTTTCAAAAAAAAAATTTTAATTGTCTACCATAAGGATGAATTATCAACAAACAACATTAATTTTTCAACCCAAAATACGAACTTTCATCAAAATAAATTAATTTTCTACCAAATAGTTGAATTTTCAACTTTTAAAGTATACATTTCCAACTACAAATGGAATAGTTGTATTGTCAGATAAAAAAAATTAACTTCTAACCAAAAGGAACGAATTTTCAACAAAAAGCTACATTTTTAATCAAAGAGTGAAATCTTTAAAAAAATCTTAACAAAGTAGTTCAACCAAGTAGCTAAATTTCCAATAAAAAAATATTAATTTTTTACCAAATAGTAAAATTTTCAATCAAAAGGATGAATTTTTTCACCGAGAAGATTAATGTCTACCACAAAAATATGAATTTTCAACAAAGTCTTCGAATTTTGAAGACAAAATGTCGAATTATCTACAAAAAAGTTGAAACTTCAACCAGAAAAGTTAGATTTTTAACCCCAAAAGTCGAATTTTCAAAAAAAAATTAATTTTCAACCAAGAAAGATAACTTTTCTACCATAAAAGATGAATTTTATACCAAAATATGAATTTTCAACCAGCTCAGTTAAACGAAAAGGGCAAGATTTTAGCAAAATAGTTGAATTCTCCACCAAAAAAAAATAATAATCTTCAACAAAAAAGTTAAATTTTTAAACAAAAAGCTAGATTTTTCCACCAAGAAGATTGATGTTCTACCTAAAAGACGAATTTTTAGCAAAATACATTAATTTACACAAAGTTGTAGAATTCTTAATAGGAAAAGGCGAATTATCTACAAAACAGTTGAATTTTTAACCCAAAAATATAATTTTTAACAAGAAAGTTAATTTTCTGCAAAACAGTTCAATTTCCTTCAAATAGTTAAATTTTTATAAAAATGGTTTCATTTTTAAGGCCATGTGACGAGTGGGTCACGTGACCGGATTCCTACCTTAGCGACCCTTTTTTTATTTCCTATCTTATTTTAACACGAATAGCCACATCGAGTTGAAAGTTTGGGATGATGAATAAGAAGCACTCAGAAAGGCGGGTCTGGTCCTAAAATTTAATAATCATAAAAAAAGCACAAAAAAATTATTTAGAAAAAAACTTTTTTCATAATTATAAAAATTCAGGACGAGACCCACCTTTCTCAGTCCCTCTTATTTAGTATCCCAAATTTTCAACTCGATGTGGCGCTTCGTGTGAAAATAAGTTAGGAAATAAAAAAAGTGCCGGTGAGGTAGGAATCTGGTCACGTGGCCCACTCATCACATGGCCTCATTTGAATTTTTAACCAAAAATATGATTTTTCAACAAAAAAGTTCATTTTCAACCAAATTGTTGAATTTTTAAGCCAAAATGATGAAATTTTCTACAAAACAGTTCAACTTTTAACATGAAACCAATAAAGATAGATTCTCAACAAAAAATGTAACAGTTAATACTTCTACCAAACTAGCTGTGAATTCGATCTCGAGTGTTTCCACTTTGTTTGTATTTATAATTATATGGTGCTCATTTCACGAGCACTTTGCTTCCCGTTAGCAAAGGTATTTGCTTCCTCATAGAGGAAGCATTAGTTATTTTTTTCAATAATAGACAAACCGAAGTCTTCATTTTGATCAATTTAAAAATAGAAATTTACAAAGAATACAAAATTACAAAATAATACAACAAATTTTTTAAAGACAAATCAGACAAATCAAATTTTGAATTCGAAATGATAATTTTCCGCGCTGGAAAAGGGAAGGGAAAAGTTCTGTCGCGCCCTATCCCTTTGCCAGCTTTATGATTTTTTTTTTTAAATTGTCAGAATTATTCTATTTGAAAATTTATGATCAAAATAGTATATTGTGTATCAAGGGCGTAAAGAAGGCTATTTTGACGAGTGTGAATTTGCCGCCCGAGCGAAGCGAGGTCGGCAGTCGCACGAGGCAAAATAGCCGTACGCCCTTGATACACACCATACTTTTTGTCCTACCCTTCTTGAAAACAAGCATGTTAAGCAGATATAGGATGTTTGGTGTACTTGAGAATTTTAGATTATAAGTGAAAGAAAGAAATAGCGTACTTTGCAGAAGGAAGACTGTATGGTCCAGCGATACAATTTTTTAAAGATAAAGATAATTATGTGTAGCGGGCGTAAAGTTTTATATAGCGGGCGTAAAGTGTTTTGTAGCGGGCGTAAAGTTTCATGTTGGCCCGGCGGCGGAGTGCGCATGTGCGAACGTCACTGGGCTGGAAGCGGCCACATTACGCCTGCGTCACGTGCATGCAATGGCGCGTTTTCAAGGGGGTTCGGACAAAAAATCTTTTCTATTCATGCGTCGTCAACTTTGAATTATGTCGATGAAAAAAGTTTTTCTGTTAGAAACAGATGATTCATATATTATAAATTAGCATAACTTCCTTAATCTTCAATACAGTGTATTAATATTATAGATCAATCGATTTCCCTCGAATTAAGGAATCTTTTCCGTGCTTGCATCAATTGTAAATTATGTTAGTGAAAAAAGTTTTACTATAAAAAAACTTCTTTTCAAATATTATGCATAACCATAGCTTCCTTGCTCTTCAATGAAATGTATCAATATTATAGGTCAAACGATTCGTCTTGAATCAACACAACTTTTCTATTCTCGCATCAACTTTAAATTATTAGAATGAGAACATTTTTAGTATAAAAATCGATTTTTAAAATATATAAATTACCATAACTTCCCTACTCTTTGATAAAATTTATTAATATTGCAGGTCAATCGATTCGTCTCGAACCAAGGAATCTTTTATATTCTTGCATCAACTTTGAATTATATTGAAGAAAAAAGTGTTACTATGAAAAACCGTATTTTCAAATATTATGCAATTACCATAGCTTCCTTACTCTTTAATAAAATGTATTAATATTATAGGTCAATCGATTCGTCTCGAATTAACACATATTTTCTGTTTTTGCATCAACTTTGAATTATGTTAATGAAAAAAGTTTTACTATGAAAAACCGATTTTTAAAATATATAAATTACCATAACTTCCCTACGCTTTAATAAAATGTATTAATATTATAGGTCAATCGATTCGTCTTGAACTAAGGAATCTTTTATAGTTTTGCATCAACTTTGAATTAAGCTAATGAAAAATGTTTCACTATAAAAAACCGATTTTTAAAACATTATTAAGTGCTCAGAAAAAATGCAACAAATATTTTTAGAAATTCTTCGGTCAGTTTCAAGATATTAGTCGGGAAAATAAGCCCACCAAATTTCATCAATTTATCTGCGACCGTTTTCAAGTTATCGTGTTCGCAAAAAAGCGTGACATCCACACATCCACACACAGGCACATCCGGACAATTGCTTAGAACATTGTATTAGACATTTTTAAATTGGGGAAGGTTCAATTAAATGAATTTAAAATTTTGGGAACATGTTACTATTATAAAGATTCCTCTATATGAGGAAGCAAAAAGAGTTCAATTTGAAATAAAAAAACAGTTGAATTCATCCAAAAAAGTAGAATTTTCGAAAAGACAGTTGACTCCTGAAACAAAACAGATTAATTTTCAACCAAACAGTTGAATTTGTAACCAAACAAGATTATTTTTTAACCACCGAAGTGAAGTTTCTAAAACTAGAACATTTGAATTGTTAACCAAGCAGATGAATTTTCAACAACAACAAAAATGAATTTTTAACAAAGTAGTTCAACTTTCCACCAAGCAATTGAATTTTTTACCAAAAAATATTACTTATTAAATAGTAGAATGTTTGACCAAACGAGATGAATTCCGAAGCAAAAATATAATAGTAGACTCTTCAACCAAAAATAATCGGATTTTCTTAATGGGTTCTATTAATTCAAACGAGAAAAAAGAAAGTTTCTTGAAAACAGGAGGAAAAGGAAGAATTATTTAAAAAAGGGAAAAGAGCGGAATGAGTGTGACGTCTGAAATAAGAAAGTGCTTTTCAAATTTATTAAGTTAATATTGCACTGTACCATTGCAGAAACGTACTAAATGTTATCTAAGTTCGTAACGTTACTTCCACCGACCGGACCCTTAATAGTTTAATTTTCTTCTAAATTGTTGAATTCTCAACTAAAAAAGATAAGTTTTTATCCAAAAATGGAAAAGATACATTTTCAGTTTAAAAAATTAATGTTCTCCCAGTTGAACTGAAAAAAATCTGCCCGCTTCGCGGGCACATTCTAATGGCGCGCTTCGCGCGCGGCTCGCTTCGCTCGCAAGTTTGAGCGCGCCTAGGGCGCGCGACTGTTGGATCTCGCGCTTCGCGCTCGATCATATATTTATCTCGCGGTTCGCGCTCGATTATGTATTCACCTCGCGCCACGCGCTCGATCGTATTTGCATCGCGCTTTACGCTCGGCTCCTCTAGATTTTTGAACTTCGTGTTCGACTTCGATGAAAAGAAAAAGTTTGTTTGCAAATATTATAAAATTATCAAAACCTCTACATATTTAGTGATTGTGAAATTTGTTTTTATTTTAGACTGAAAAGGAACTTTATTTACTCAAGGTTCTATCGACCTTAAGGAACACATTCTCATCCACACACTCGCGCTTCGCGCTCGATATTTGATTTGAAAATCATTTGAACCGTATGATAGAAACAAAAAAGTTTGAGCGCACTTACGGCGTGCGATTTGGTAAATACACTGAGCGCGCACTTTGTGCTTCGTGTTACACTGAAAGAAATAGTTTCAGGCTAGTAGCAATCCGAGTTTGCTT
>CAKNYM010051923.1:238753-256036 GCA_932195095.1 Andricus curvator | reverse complement strand
AAGCAAACTCGGATTGCTACTAGCCTGAAACTATTTCTTTCAGTGTATAAAATATCCGATACGGCAAAATTCCCGACACAAAAAAATTATCGAATTCAAAGAATTAAAAAATTGTTTTTTAATTAATCATATTCATTCATTAAAAATACAATAATGCGATATTTTCTTGAAACAATTTTTTTAAATGTTCAATGTATTCGAAAAAAAAATTATTGTTTGAATTTGAAATAACAGTAATTCAAAAAAATGTATACAAGAATAAAATTTTTATTACAAGACCTATAATTTAGGAAATAAACTACTATGCAATATTTTCAACAACAAAAAACTTGCATTGATAATTTTTTTCTCAATTACTGTTATTTTTAATGTGAGCAATAATTTTTAAAATATATCAAACATTTAAAAAAATCTTTTATCGAAATATTTCATTATTGTAGGTATTTTTAATAAATAAATAATACTGGTGAAAAAAAAATTTTTCAACTGTTTAAATTCGGGAATTTAAGTGTAGGATTTTTTATAATTCGGCAATTTTCTATCACGAATTTATTAATTTGGAAGTTTTCAAATTCGATAATATTATAAACTGTAAGGAATTATTTTAATATTAAGGAAATTGCTAATTCGGTGATATTATAAAGTTTTCGGGAATTTTATTATTCGGAAATTTTTCAATTCAAGATTTTCCTATTTTGCCAATTTTATAATTTCGAGAATTTTCTATTTCGAATATTATATTTTTCGAGAATTTTTCAGTGTCGGGAATTTTATTTTTCGTGATTTTTCAGTCATCTCTATTCTATGTTGAACTTTGAAACACTTTTAATTTAGGTACATTTTTACAATTTCAAACATTTTCATGTTAATTTTTAATATTTAAATTTGAAATTGTTTTTTTAATGTTTTCATTTTAATATCTTTTAACTTGAGTTTATTAAAATTTTAATATTTAATGATTGAATGCAAAATCATTCAATATCGAAAATTGCATTATTTCTATCTCTCTCATTTGATAATGGCTCATTACTTAAGATTTTAATTGTGATTTTAAAATTGAACTTGAGGTATAATAATTTTTTTCATTTCAGAGAATTTGAGCCAGAGAGGTTTGAAAAACTTGCGAACAAATATGATCCCGAGGGTACTTATCGACGAAAATATCTGCAACCATCACCGGATGACAATAGAGCTTAATGTCAGTTTTCAGCAATCGAAAATTCGGCTCTTTTCTAATTTCTAATTCCTAATTTTTATTTATTTATTAATTATAAGAATGTTAATGAGTTGTTGTTAAAGTTGTTAGATTAAGTAAATATTGCAAGTACTTTGAAATTATACATATAAGTATTAATTAGTTGTTAGAAACGACTTGACTCACAAATTATTTTATTACGATCATTATTAAAAAGAGTTTCAATGTTTGAAAATTCAATTTAATTTAAAATTCAGTACCTTCAATTATTGAATTGAATTCTCACCATCTAAGGGACCTACACGGTCTATCATAAAAAGTATTATTAAAATATTTTGTTAAACAGTATACGTCAAACATATCAAGAATATCAGGCCATGTTGAATTTCGGCATCACATTTTTTTGAATTATCAATATTTCTAAAATCGTAAAATAAACTTCAATGAAACTTTAAGGTATTGCAGAAAAAAGTATACGATTTAATATTATAATACAGACTTTCTTTTTAATTTTGACCAAAAAATTTATATTTAATTTTTTAATTTAATTAATTTTTTGTACATAACGCACACTTTTATTTTTTTCTAATTGAGATATAAACATTTCTTATGATAACTGTGACTTCTAGATCACGAGACATCATCATTTTAATGAGACAGTGCGCCGCCCGCCATGGCGACGAGGACAGCGTGGTGGCGCGCCACCACGCTGTCCTCGTCGCTCTCCTCTCAGTGAAATTGTAAGGAATTTTTATATCCTAACAAGAAAAAAATAAAAAGCTGTACTTTTTGTGATCAAAATGTTCACACAAAAATTGTATCTATATTATATTATTAACTCGTATACTTTTTTCCATAATACCATAAAGATTCAACGAAATTTGCTTTACTGTTTTGGAAATGCCGATGATTCAAAAAAATTTAATTCATTGGGCATGAAATGTCTCTTATATAACACTATAATTTTGCCAAGTTTCATTAGAATCGAAGAACCACTTGCAGATTCTGATATTTCGAACGTATGGCCCTAAAATTAAAAAAATCGATAGGTTTAAATAAAAACTTGTTTTTGATTTATAAGAATTGGGAATAATTTTCTGTACTCATCATAAATAAATTAATACTTTGCTGATTTATTTTAATTTCACATTGTGGCCGAAGATATGATCAAAGTCGAAGTACATAATTATATTAATAATTATTATCAATATAATTGTATTGTTTTAACTTATACACGTAGAGCATCACATTCTGGAACTCCACCAAACTTGGCTTCAAAACGTTTACGAATTTCACCGGTGGGGTCAATTTTTCTATTGATTGCAATAAACTCAGATTTTCGTGTGTTACAAACATGAGTCGCTGCTTCTTTTGCTTTTGCGATATGAGCTGGCGTGCATTTGGCGCATTCGGATTCCAAAATTTCCGGCAAAATACCTATAAAAAAGAAGTTATTAAAAAAACTTGAAATCAAAATTTATAATTAAGAATTACTTTTTTTCGGGATGTCAATCAGTGAAAATCCACTGTAAATTTTTGGTTAAATTTATCTTTTTTTATTGAAGCGCGGGCCAAACCATTTTTGTGACCCGGAGATTTTTTTTATAAAATCAATTTTTTTAATTTATCGCGAAAACAATGGAAAACAGTCAAAAGTGTTAAGAGAATATTTTGGTAATTTAGGAAACTTCACAAGAAAAATAAAAAAATTTATTTTCAGAAAAATCGATTTTAATAAAAAATTTTTTTTTAATTTTTAAGACAAAAAGTGAATTCCCCTTTGGAAAAATGTCCAGAATTCAAGATGTTTGATCATCTTGCTGCACTTCAGAAATTTTCAAAATTATTTATTGACAATTTTGTTTAAATGTCAAAGAAAACCTCTATCTGAATCCGAATATTTTGTTTCGAAAAAAGTTTAAATTTAAAAAAAAAATTTCTCATGTGAAACCGCAATATATTATTACAGGGTGACCGCAAAACTTCATTTTCAAAATTCCCTGAATTTTCCCTGATTTCTTCCTGACCAAAAAATGTGACTTTTTAAAACAATATTTTCATTTTCAACGAAATAATTTAGTTTTTAACCAAATAATTCAATTCTTTATAAGAGAGTACAATTTTTAACAAAAAAAGGATGAATTTCCAATCCAAAAGGACAAATTTTCTGCCCAATTAAACGAATTTTCAACAAAGCAGTTAAATTTTAGCCGAAAAAAGATGACTTCTGCACAAAATACTTGAATTTTTTAACAAAATAATTAAATTTTCAACAAAATAGTTAAATTTGTAACCAAATGCTGAAATTTGCTACCTGCCAAGATGAATTTTTAAATAAATTTTTAAAATAAAATTTAAATAAATAAATAAAATAAAATTTAAATACATTTTTTTTAAATAAATTTTTAACGAAAAAAAATTAAATAAAAAACAATTGAATTGTCAAACCGAAAAGTTAAATCTTAAACCTTCAAAGATAAATTTTCAAACCGAAAAGTGAAATCTTAAACCTTCAAAGATAAATTTTCAACCAAAAAGACAAATTTCCAACAAATTACATCAATTTTCATACAAATAGTTAAATTTTATACCAAAAAAGATGAATTTTGAACCAAAAATGGGAGCGCTAAATTTACAGTAAAAAATTCATTAAAAAAAAATTATTTTCCAGCAAATTAGTCAAATATTCAAACAAAGAATTTAATTTTCATCTAAAAAAAAAAAATCTTTGACCAAAAAAATGAAA
Source organism: Andricus curvator (assembly GCA_932195095.1). Lineage (NCBI taxonomy): Eukaryota > Metazoa > Arthropoda > Insecta > Hymenoptera > Cynipidae > Andricus > Andricus curvator. The sequence continues at coordinate 252,095 of CAKNYM010051923.1, read as the reverse complement.
TTTTAACATCCCAGAAGTTGAAATTTTTAACAAAGAGACGAATTTTCTAAAATAAAGATTTTTCAGTCCAGAAAGAAAAAAAATCATACAAATTGTTGAAATGTAAAGCCAAACAACGAATTTTCAATTTGTATCCAAAAAATATGAATTTTCAACGACAGAATGTTTCATTTTCAACCAAACCGATGCATTTATAACAAAAAAAAGAGGAAATTTTCACCAACAAGACTCGTTTTCTACCAAAAAAGACGAATTTTCAACTAAAAAATATCATTTTTTAACCAAAAATTAAAAATATACATTTTTGTTAAACAATTAATTTTAAATCAAAAGGAAAAAGGATTTCCAACGAAAAAAATGAACCTTCAACCAAAAAAAATTTTTTTTTCACGAAGTGGTTCAACTTTTACTCGAGTTGAATTTTCAATTTGAAAAATCAGTTTTCAACTAAAAATGGAATAGTTACATTCTCAGTTAAAACAATTACTATTCTACCCAAAAAAATGAGTTTTCAACAAAGTAGTTAAAACTTCCACGACGGACATGTAATTTCTACTGAAAAAATTAATCTTCAACCCTAATAGTTGAATCTTCAGTTAAAAAAATTAATTTTGAATAATGACAAAAAACGAATTTTCAACCAAAGAGATGAATTTGCAACTATAATGATGAATTTTCTTAACTAAAAAGACGAATTTTCAACTAATTAATTCAACTTTTCACCAACAAAGACTAATCATTAACAAAAAGGAAGAATTTTCTTCAAAAAAGTTGAATTTAAAACCCAAAAATATCAATTTTCTCCCAAAATAACAAATTTTTAACAGATAAAGATTTTTCAGTCAAGAATGAAAAAAATGTTGATCCCAATAGTTGATCTGTCAATCCAAAAAAATAATTTTATGTCAAGAAGATTAGTTTTTTCAACTTTTTTTAAACTAGATTTCAACTAGATTTTCAACTAGATTTTAAATGGAAACATTACATTTTCAGTTTAAAAAATTAATTTCCAACCAAATAAAAAGAGTTTTTAACAAAGAATTTGAACTTTCCACCAACCAGATGAATTTTCAAATAAAATGATGAATTTTGAACAAAAAATGTAATAGTAGATATATCAACAAAAAATATTATAATTTCAAATAAAAAACATCTGAATTTAATCAAAAAGACGAATTTTTAAACAAAATAGTTGCATTTTCAACAAAAAAGAAATTTCAGTCAAGAAGGAAAAAAATTTCAATTTTAAACAAAGTAGTCAAATTTCCCACCAACGAAATTAATTTTTTTTTAAGTATGAAGAAGCCAAAAAACAAATTTTCAAGAATCATCCCGGAAATATGAATTTTCAACGATAGAAAAGTAATTTTTAATCGAATGATTACTTTAATTAATTTTCTAACAAAAGATATTAATTTTCAACAAAATATTTGACTTTCCAAACAAATTACATTTTTTTAAATGATTTCAACCTAATAGTTTAATTTTCAACCAAAGAAATTAATTCTCAGGCAAAAAGATTAATTTTCAACCAATAAGATAATATTCTACCATACAAGACAAAGTTACAACAAAATACAGACATTTTCAACCAAATAGCTGAATTTTCAAGTGAAGGAGATACATTTTTAACCAAGAATGAAATAGTTAAATTTACAAATGAAAAATTACTTTTCAACAATAAAAAAAAACGAATTTTCAACAAAATAGTTAAATTTTTAAGCAAAGAAATGAATTTTGAATTAAAATAACAAATCGTCAACCAAAAAAATTAATTTTTAACCCAATAGTTAAATGTTTAACAAAACAGATGAATTTTCTAACAAAAAAAGACAAATTTTCAACAAAATAGATGAATCTTCAACCATATAGTTAAATTTTCAATCAAACAGATGAATTTTTAGCCAAGAAGATTTAATTTCTATCAAAAAAGATCAATTTTCGACAAAAAATGGAATAGATAAATTTTCAGTATATAAAAAAAACGAATTTTCAATCAACGAAATACATTTTGAACCAAAAAATTAATTTTCTACCAAAAAATATTAATCTTTAACAAATACATGAATTTTCAACCAAATTTTGATCTTTTAAACTGATTTTGATCTAAGAGTTTAATTTTGAATCAAAGAAATTATTTTTCAGGCAAAAAGATCAATTTTCAACCCAGAAGATTACAAAAAAAGACAAAGTTTCAACAAAATACAGAAATTTTCAACCATATAGCTACATTTTAAAGTGAAGAAGATAAATACTAAATCCAACATGGAATAGTTAAACTTTCAGTAAAAAAAATTCATTTTCATAAAAAAAAACGAATTTTGGACAAAATAATTAAATATTTAAGCAAAGGAATTAATTTTTAACTAAAATAATAGATTTTCAACACAAAAAAAAGATTTTCAACCGAATAGTTCATTTTTCTACCAAAAAAAGACAATTTTTCAACAAAGTAGTTCAATTTTCAACCAAATAGAAGAATTTTTAACCAAGAAGATTATATTTCTATCAAGAAGAATACATTTTCGACAAAAAGTGGAATAGGCAAATTTTCAGTGGATGAAAAAATCCAATTTTCGATCAAAGAAATACATTTCCAACCAAAAAATAATTTTCTCCCAAAAAATATTAATCTTTAACAAATACTCAAATTTCCACCAAATTTTGATCTTTTAAGCTGATTTTAACCTGATAGTTCACTTTTGAACCAAAGAAATTAATTTTCAGGTAAAAAGATGAATTTTCAAACAAGAAGATTAATATTCTACCACAAAAGACAAAGTTTCAACAAAATACAGAAATTTTGAACCATATAGCTCAATTTTAAAGTGTAGAAGATAAATACTAAATCAAACATGGAATAGTTAAATTTTCACTTTGAAAAATTCATTTTGACAAAAAAAAAACGAATTTTAAACAAAGAAATTAATTTTTAATTGAAATAATAAATCGTCAACCAACAAAATTAATTTTCAACCCAATAGTTGAATTTTCAACAAAATAGATGAATTTTCCAATAAAAAAAGACGAATTTTCAACAAAATAGATGAATCTTCAACAACGCAGTTAAATTTTCAGTCAAACAGATGAATTTTTAGCCAAGAAGATTCAATTTCTATCAAAAAAGATCAACTTTCGACAAAAAATGTAATAGTTAAATTTTTAGTATTAAAAAGAAAACGAATTTTCAATCAAAGAAATACATTTTGAACCAAAAAATTAATTTTCTACCAAAAAATATTAATCTTTAACAAATACATGAATTTTCAACCAAATTTTGATCTTTCAAACTGATTTTGATCTAAGAGTTTAATTTTGAACCAAAGAAATTATTTTTCAGGCAAAAAGATCAATTTTCAACCCAGAAGATTACAAAAAAAGACAAAGTTTCAACAAAATACAGAAATTTTCAACCATATAGCTAAATTTTAAAGTGAAGAAGATAAATGTTAAGCCAAAAATGGAATAGTTAAATTTTCAAATGAAAAAATTACTTTTCGACAACAACAAAAAAACGAATTTTCAACAAACTAGTTAAATTTTTAATCAAAGAAATTAATTTTTAAATAAAATAATAAATCTTTAACCAAAAAAATAAAGTTTCAACCAATAGTTAAATGTTCAACAAAACAGATGAATTTTCTAACAAAAAAAGACAAATTTTCAACAAAATAGATGAATCTGCAACCATGTAGTTAAATTTTCACAAAAAAAAACGAATTTTGGACAAAATAATTAAATATTTAAGCAAAGGAATTAATTTTCAACTAAAATAATCAATTATCAACAAAAAAAAAAGATTTTTAACCGAATAGTTGATTTTTCTACCAAAAAAAGACAAATTTTCAAAAAAGTAGTCGAATTTTCAACCAAATAGATGAATTTTTAACCAATAAGATTATATTTCTATCAAGAAGAATACATTTTCGACAAAAAGTGGAATAGGTAAATTCTCAGTAGATAAAAAAAAACTAATTTTCAATCAAAGAAATACATTTTCAACCAAAAAATTAATTTTCTCCCAAAAAATATTAATCTTTAACAAATACTCAAATTTGCACCAAATTTTGATCTTTTAAACTGATTTTAACCTGATAGTTTAATTTTGAAGCAAAGAAATTAATTTTCAGGCAAAAAGATGAATTTTTAACCAAGAAGATTAATATTCTACCACAAAAGACAAAATGTCAACAAAATATAGAAATTTTCTACCATATAGCTCAATTTTAAAGCGTAGAAGATAAATACTAAGTCAAACATGGAATAGTTAAATTTTTTAGTTTAAAAAATGTATTTTCACAAATAAACGAATTTTCGAAAAAATAATTAAATTTTTAAGCAAAGGAATTAATTTTTGACTAAAATAATTAATGTTGAACAAAAAAAAAAGAGTTTTAACCCAATAGTTGAATTTTCTACCAAAGAAAGACAAATTTTCAACAAAGTAGTTGACTTTTCAACCAAATAGATGAATTTTCAACCAAGAATATTATATTTCTATCAAGAAGAATACATTCTGATAAAAAATGGAATAGTTCAATATTAAGTTAAGAAAATTAATTTTTAATAGAAAAATAATTTTCAATAAAAAAAAAAATTTCAACCAAAAAGATTAATTTTCTATCAAACAACATCAATTTTAACAAAATGCATCAATTTTCAAAGGAATTTTCAATGTAATAGGTAAGTTTTAAACCAAATAAATGAATTTTCAACTAAAAAGGTGAATTAGTCGCCAAGAAGATTAATATTTCACCATAAAAGACACATATTTCATTCGCAAATATCTCGAAAATGAATTTTTTATGTTTTTGAAATGTAAAAAAAAAATAATGAAGTACGGTGACAGATAATTCCATACGTGGCCAGACATCTTTTTTTAATAAAAAGATAATCTGCTAATTTTAAAGAATTTTAAGTGAATGAAAGAAATTTTGTCATGCATATTATATTTACTGGAATTTTCTTGCTATGATAAAGAAACTTCTGTAAATCATATACAACGTTTTCAAATCATATAAGATTTTTTGTAAAATCTATAACAAAATGTTGGAAAATGAACCGATTTTTTTCAAAAAAGTATAATTAGTGCGCGCAAAATGTTCTAGTTATATTTATAAAAAAATAAATAAATTAAACTCACGTTTCAATTGTGTCGCCTCCTTCGGACATCCCTTATTGAGATCCGCAATAATGCATTCTGTATATTTTTTGAAGAGTCGATCATTATCAATTATTGGTTTTACATCAATATGAATCCACGTATCAGGATAAACGTCCTCATCTGCACCAACAACTGACAAAATGCCAACAACCAAAACAACAGAAAGGAACGACATTTTGTAAACAAAAAATGTTGTACCTCTAAGGAAAAAATTGAATATTCTTCTTGTAAAATCTCCTAGGAATGACGTTTCTGCACGCTGGAGTTAAACTTATATACGAGAAGATTTTGCAAAAAAGAAAAAAAAACCTGTTCGAATATAAAGACTTGTTGACAAAAAGTGACGATTTACGTCACACGGGAAATGTAATATTCAGAGAAATATAGTATGATCTCTTGTGTGGGGATTGGAAGTTTTTATACAGGTTTGGACAATGTTAGTTATTTAATTAATTACTGAGTAAGCAAAAACCAATTATTAGTTCCTTTTCTGTGGAATAGAGATTTTATTTGTCACTTTTAGGAATCATCATGGTCAGTGGAATGTTTTAAAAAGGAATTTGAATTAATTGAAATGACTGGTATGATTAGTTTCTTACAAAAAGGTATAACATTTTTTTAATATTAAGTAGCATCATCAATAGGGTGGTCCAAATTTTTTATTTTTTTATTTCATGCATATCACCTGGAAATTTGTTCAAATCCACACAAAAATAAATGCATTTTTTTTGTTTTGCAAAAAAATGATATTTTAGAGGTAGCCCAAGCATGTCCCAGAAGTTGGCACCGCCATTTTGTTTTTTCGAGAAAAAAAAAGTTGTGCTGAATTGTGCTAGGTTTGTGCTGAATTGTGCTGCAATTTTTTTTCGAAAAAATCAAAATTCGAGTCAGAAATAAAAAAAAACTTTTTTGGGGCCAGCACCGCCATTTTGTTTTTTCAAGAAAAAAAAAGTTGTGTTGAATTTTGCTAGACTCGTGCTCTATCGTGCCGCAAAAATTTTTTGAAAAAATTTAAATTGAAGCCAAAAATTCAAAAAAAACTTTTCCGGGCCAGCACCGCCATTTTGTTTTTTCGAAAAAACAAACGTTGTGCTGAATTGTGCTAGGTTTGTGCTCAATCGTGCCGTAAACAATTTTTCAAAAAAATCAAAATTGGAGCCAAAATTCAAGAAAAACTTTTCCGGGCCTGCACCGCCATTTTGTTTTTTCGAGAAAAAAAAAGTTGTGCTGAATTGTGCTAGGTTTGTGCTCAATTGTGCCGTAAAAGATTTTTCAAAAAAGTCCAAATTTGAACCGAAATTCACAAAAAACATTTTTTGAGACATGCGTGCGAAGCAATTATTGTCCTATACACTTTTTACTTAGGTTTTTGAATCCAAATTTTTTCAAAATGCGAATTTCAAAAATCTAAACGTTGTGCGGGGTTGTGCTAGGCGTGCAAACCAATTATTGTCATATAGACTTTTCACTTAGGACAATATTTTTTGGTGAAAATCTAGTTTATTTTTCTCAAAATGATTTTTGAAATCCAAAATTTTCCAAAATGCACACTAACTTAGAAGTGTATAGAAGAATAATTGTTTTGCACGCCTAGCACAACCCAGCACAACTTTTACATTTTTTAAATTCGCATTTTGTAAAATTTTGGATTTCAAAAATCATTTTATGCCAACAGCCATACAACGCTGAAAAAACCAGTTCTCGTCAGATCACTGAAGTTAAGCAGCGTTGGGCGCGGTTAGCACTTGGATGGGTGACCATTCGAGAAAACTGAGTGCTGTTGGCACATCGTGGGTGTGGTGAGCCCACACTTGTAGTTATTTACTACAAGTTATCAACCTAGAAACACTACCCGAATCGGGTAGCGTCACGCCTACCCCGAAAGGGAAATGGCTTAATGGTATACATACATACATTTTGAGAAAAATAAACTAGATTTTCACCAAAAAAGATTGTCCTAAGTGAAAAGTCTATAGGACATTAATTGTTTTGCACGCCTAGCAAAACCAAGCACAACGTTTAGATTTTTGAAATTCGCATTTTGAAAAATTTTGGATTTCAAAAATCATTTTGAGAAAAATAAACTAGATTTTCTACAAAAAATATTGTTCCAAGTGAAAAGTCTATGTATCATTAATTGTTTTGCCCGCCTAGCAAAAACCAGCACAACGTTTAGATTTTTGGAAATTCGCATTTTGAAAAATTTTGGATTTCAAAAATCATTTTGAGAAAAATAAACCAGATTTTCACCAAAAAATATTGTCCTAAGTGAAAAGTCTATTGGACATTAATTGTTTTGCACGCCTAGCACAACTCAGCACAACTTTTAGATTTTTGAAATTCGCATTTTGAAAAATTTTGGATTTCAAAAATCATTTTGAGAAAAATAAACTAGATTTTCATGAAAAAAATTTGTCCTAAGTGAAAAGTCTAAAGGATATTAATTGTTTTGCACGCCTAGCACTACCCAGCACAACTTTTAGATTTTTGAAATTCGCATTTTGAAAAATTTTGGATTTCAAAAATCATTTTGAGAAAAATAAACTAGATTTTCATGAAAAAATATTTTCCTAAGTGAAAAGTCTATAGGACATTAATTGTTTTGCACGCCTAGCACTACCCAGCACAACTTTTAGATTTTTTAAATTCGCATTTTGAAAAATTTTGGATTTCAAAAATCATTTTGAGAAAAACAAATTAGATTTTCACAAAAAAATATTGTCCTAAGTGAAAAGTCTATAGGACATTAATTGTTTTGCACGCCTAGCACAACCCAGCACAACTTTTAGACCAATGTGGGCCCACCACACCCACGACGGGCCAACAGCACGCAGTATTCCTGAACGGTCACCCATCCAAGTACTAACCGCGGCCAGCATTCCTTAACTTCAGTGATCTTACGAGAATTGGTGTTGTCAGCGTGGTATCGCCGTTGGCAGAAGATAGTTTTAAACAATAATACATTTTTTAAACAACTATGTTTGTTAACTTGCATTAGTTAATACCTCACTAAGTGAATAGTGGACAAAAAGTATAAAATTTCAGGAAAAACCGCAATTATCTGACATTCATATAGATGTAGATAATTATAAACAATAATTATTTATTTAAATAATTAGTTTTGCTATATTCAGTTAATTATTATGTCACTCCAAGTGAAAAATAGACAAATAGTTAAAAATTGCAGAAAAAACCACAACTTTCTACCATTAAGCAAAGAGAATATTATTAAAAATAATAGTAAATTGTTTGACAATTATTTCTGTTAACTTGAATTAATTATTACTTCATTTTAATTAAAAAGTGTACAAAAATTTCAGAAGAAAAACCGCAACTATCTAGTATTAATATAGAAGAAGATAGTTATATACAATAATACATTGTTCAAACGACTATTTTTTTTAACTTGCATTAATTAATACATTACTAAGCGAAAGGTGGAAGAAAAGTTTTAAATTTGAGGAAAAAACTGCAATTATCTGGCATTAATATAGATAATGATAGTTATAAATAATAATTTGTTTGAACAATTATTTTTGCTAAATTTAATTAATTGTTAAGTCACTTTAATTAAAAAACAGACAAATAGTTAAAAATTTAAGAAAAGACACAACTAACTACTAGTAAGCAAAGAGAATATCATTAAAAAGAATTATAAATTGTTTAAACAATTATTTTTCTTAACTTGAATTAATTATTACTTCACTGTAATTGAAAAGTTTACAAAAAGTAAAAAATTTCAACAACAAAAACCGCAACTATCTAGTATTAATATAGAAGAAGATAGCTATATACAATAATAAATTGTTCACACAACTATTTTGGTTCACCTCCATTAATTATTACCTCACTAGTGAAAAGTGGATAAAAAGTTCAAAATTTCAGGAAGAACCCCAATTATCTGGCATTAATATAGATGAAGATAGTAATGAAAAATAATAATTTGTTTAAACAATTATTTTCGCTACATTTAATTAATTGTTAAGTCACTCCAAATGAAAAAAAAGGCAAATCTTAAAAATTTTCAGAAAAATCCACAACTTTCTACCATTAAGCCAAGAGAATATTATTATAAATAGTAGTAAATTATTTGAACAATTATTTTTAATAACTTAAATTAATTATTACTTCACTCTGATAGAAAAGTGTACAAAAAGTAAAAAATTTCAGAAACAAACAGCAACTATCTAATATTAATATAGAAGAAGATAGCTATAAGCAATAATAATTAGTTTAAACAATTATTTTTGCTGAATTGTAATAAATATATATACATTCAAAGAGAATATTCCCAGCAACAAGACTAAATTGTTTGAACAATCACGTTTGTTAACATCAATTAACTTTTATCTCACTTCAATTAATAATTCGACAAAAAGTGGAAGTTTTGAAAAAAATGCGACTCTCTATCTCTATTCTAAGAAAAAATTGCTAAAAATAATAATAAATTGTTCAATTTATGTAAACATCTATTTATCAGCATAAAGTAGTTGTTTATGTGTTAAAAACAATTCGCATTTTAAAAACCGTAAAAAAATTATAATTAGCGCCAAAAACTCGCAAAACCCATTTTTACAATTATGGGGTTTTTGGGACCCTATATGACAGACTTATAGGGATGATATTTGAAAAGTAATATTTTATTCGTATCCTATGGCTAATCGCGAAGAGAAATTTTAAGTTTCAACTCGATTCAGCTAATATTGATAATTCGGAATAAAATGCACAAAAACGTCTTTTTTTCTTATGGGAAATAATGTGCTAAAATTCATGGGGCTTGAGCCACCTCGGAATATCATTTTTTCCAACAAAAAAAAATGGATTTGTTTCTGTGTGAATTCGAACTTTCCGGGCGATATGTATAAACATTCGAAAAAAAAAATTTTCCCATGCATTTTTCGACCACCCTAATCATCAATCACGCGCTCGTGTAGTTTCTCGATTTGAAGGGCCAAATAATTTTGAATACAAAATAAAAATGTGTAATAACTATTTCTTTTTTAGGTTTTTTAGTTATTTGTTTTTTTAGGTTATATATAAATGTAATTTTCCTAAGATTCTCGAGCAAATTCAAAAAGATTTTTGCAAGTTTTAGATATATCATATAGGGTGGGTCGAAAAAACAACAATTTTTGAAATCGGAAATAGAACTATGTGGAAAAGTAGCGTATGAGGACCCTGACAAAGTTTATCACTAAAACACCCTTAAATGTTACAAATAATATTCAAAGTCAGTTGAAAAAAAATAATTTAAAAAAATCAAAAACTCAGGTTTGAAAAAATTCACTATAATTACATAAATGATTTCCGAGACTAATTAAATTTTTTCTGACGTATTTTTACTAGTAGAAATGGTCCAGATGCCTGCAAAAATTCTCTCTACATTTCTGTAGATTTTAAAATTATTTTTTTTTTTAACAGGGGTCTACTTAACATTAATGATCTCTGTTGGGGCTGCAAATGAAAATAAAATATATACATATATACGTATATATATATTTTAAAAAAAAAGTTTAACAACCACCGCAGGGTCCCACTAAGAGCAACTGCCATCCAACAAAATGTCAATAGCCCCCAGTAGCACCGCGGTAAATCACACCTATGGCCAAGTCTCACAACCGTGAGATGGGTGGTATTTTTATTTTTTTTTATTTTTTTTTTTACTTGAATTCATAACAAAATAAAAATTACATTTTTAATCAATGAGATGAATTTTAAACTAAAATAGTTTAACAAAGTAGTTCAATTTTCAACGAAAAAAGATAAAATCTCAATAAAAAAATATAATAGTTGAATTAAAACTAAAAAAGATTTTAATTTTAAATCAAAAACAGTTTAATTCATCCAAGAAGATGAATTTTCAACAAAATAGTTAAACCTTCAAGCAAAAAACTTTTTGATTTTAAACCAGTTGCAATTTCAATTTAAAAAATATGAATTTTCTACAAAAAGAGATGAATTTTCAAAACAAAAAGACGATTTTTCAACAAAAAATATCTTTCATTAAAGAAAAAAAAAGTCGTAGGCAAATTAAAATTGGAATAGAAAACTAATTTTCAATACGAAATAAATCCTAGTTTCTCGATAAAATTCAGAAAAATTTTCCAAGATTTTAGTATATGGCGAAGAAGTATCTAGAAAAAATCTAAACAATTTTTTTTTATTTTACAGGATTTGAAAATATTTCAGTAATAATTTAAGTGATTTCAAAGGATATTTAGGACTATTTCACGCTTGAAAAAAATAAACAAAAATTTATTTTCTGTTCAGAATTTCTAAAATTCATAAATATATTTTAAACTGACTCGAATTATTCCAAAAATTGTCTTAAAATCTTCCGGATATGTTTTTTACAATTTTAAAAATCTTTTTCAATATTTTAAAATCTTCTTAAATATTCCCTTACATTTTTTCAAAATAAAGAATCACTTGAAATATTCCCATGAATCTTAAGAATATTTTTCGATTATCTTGAAACCGTTAAAAATCCTTTAAAAACTTCAACATTTTATTTCGAAATCTTCAAAAATCTACATTTGATTTGGAGTTTTTCAAAAACATTTTCAAATTTTTAATCATTTGTGAAATTTTTTAAAAACTTCTCAATATCTTTTGAAATCATTTGAATTTTTTCTCTTTTAAAAAATGCCGCAAATTTAAAAAAAAATGCCTAAAGATCTCTCCGATCCCTTTTTGATAATTTCGGAAATCTTTTGGAATATTCTGAAATCTTTTTAAATTTTCTTCTAAAATAAATTTGGTAAAATAAAAAATCATTTTTAATTGTCCCTGAAATCTTAATAAAAATTTGTTATTCTCCTGAAACATTTCAAAATTCTTGTGAATATTTTGTTTTATATATTCAGAAATCTTTTAAAAAATGTTGATTATTTCAAAATAATTTCTTAAAATTAAGTTTTAAAAATAAAAAAAATCAATTTAAATTTTCCCTGGAATCTTAGAAAAAAATTTTAGTATCGTAAAACCTTTCGAAATCCTTAATAAACTTCAAACTTTTATTTCAAAATCTGCGAAAATCTAGATTTTGTTAAAATATTTTCAAATTTTGAATTATTTTTGAATTTCTTCGAAAATTCTAAAACTTCTTTTTGACATATTTTGATATCTTCAAGTCTAAAAATTTACATTTTAAAATAAAACCTAATTCATTTAAAAAACATTTCAAAAATCTTATTTCCGGTACTGGTAATTTTAACTATTTCCTAATGTTAAAAAACAAATCTAGATTTACTGAATTGATGATGTATAAAACTCTCAATCTTTATTCATAGATAAAAACATATAACCTCATTTAACATGGTCAAGGGCTTCTGAATGAAATCCTTCTGTCATTCTAAAAACATGTGGTAAAAAAGTAAAGAACAGAATTGTTGCTTTTAGTATTAAAGAATGATTTACAATTTAAATTTTGTCTTTTAGAAATAAATTTTTAGAATTAAAAATCATCATTTGAAAATTTCAATATTAAAAATTCTAGAAAAGTCAAAAGAACAAACTGAAAACATCCACTTAAAGTCATATTCACGCAGTATTTAGCATGACGTCATGGTCATGATAGGATATGTGGAAATGTCAGGAAGGTTAGCACAGTTGGTACATATTTACATGTAAATGCATACGACTTTTTGGAAAAAATATTCTGAACGTAAAAGTAAGTTATAAATGTATGAATAATAATTATTTTTCAAGTGTAGAATGAATTAGCGCAATTATATTTCATCTTTTTATCGGTTGACAACTTTTTAATTTCAAGAAATCCTTCATGTAAAAACAGCTAACCTCTGTCGATAGTGAGCATGGTAGTGGCCATTTTTTTTACTTATAGGGTTATATCTTCATTTTAAATTAAAATTTACAGAAGTAAGAAAGTAAATTCCTAAATTTTTTGATCACCGATAATTATACCGATTAGAGTGTTTTTATTAACCGGTCTATTTCTGCACGATTATTTTTCAGTCATTTCTTTCTCGAAAAAAAACGTTATCCAATCCCTCTCTTTTGCCAAATCACCACTCAAAAAATGAAGAAGTTCTTTGAAAACAAAAGGCCGAATCCCAGTTAAACAGCAAGATAAGTCATAATTTTTATTTGTTGAAAATAAATAAATTTTAAGATTATAAATTTTTGAAATTAAACTATTCTTTTTGTTGCGGGGGG
>CAKNYM010051923.1:207839-222436 GCA_932195095.1 Andricus curvator | reverse complement strand
AAAGTAATGTAAAGTAATGTAAAGTAATGTAAAGTAATGTAAAGTAAAGTAAAGTAAAGCCAAGTAAAGTAAAGCAAAGCAAAGCAAAACAAATCAAAACAAAGCAAAAAAAAAAGAAAAAGAAAAAAAAGAAAAATTACAAAAAAAATACAAAAAAAATGAATGTTGAAAAAATTCCAAAAATACCGCCTTTAGCGTAAGTATTACCTGAAACTGACTGAACCTCAATTTACAAGAAGTTAATAATAAGTATATATTTCCTCAATTTTTTGGAAAACTGAGCTTTTTTCATTTAAAATCCCTTGTTAATTTCAAAAGCCCGGGGACATAGGTTAATGTTGTCTGATTTGCAAAAAAATAGGAAATTTAATTTTCCAGAAAACGAACAAAGTGGGGAGGATCGATCACCAAAAATCGATAGTCGATTTTTGGAACGACCCTTGTACGTCATTAACCAAAATGTATTTAATATACTTAACCAAACTAAAATTTGGTTAGATTCCTTACTCTTTTGGACATTGAGCATTTCTAGAGAATTAGGAAAACACAATAAAAATCGGAATGTAACAAAAAAATACAATTTGGCCAAATTTGCAGTAAGTAAAAATCCCACAAAATGGAAGTTTGCTGCCAGCCAAAAATTCCATTAAAATCTTCAAAAATGTATCAAGAATTTACAACACGTAAAAACAAAGAGGAAAAATTTTGCTCTTGCTGTAATCGTTTTATTTACGATTCGTTTCCATGTGGAAAAAAATTGTCATCAGATCCGACACGCAAGTTTAGTAATAATAATGATAATGAGTCACACACGATTCCTGAAAGTTTGCCATCAGAAATAGAACAAAAGTGCAAGTGTACTGAGCAAATTCTTTGCAGATCGAGTGATCAAAATAATGATTCAAAACCAATAAATCTGAACCAGGATGTTATCTCAAAAAGAATTATATATCTTTGTGGAGCTCCTTCTAATCTGTCACTGGAGAGGTAAAAAAATTATCATATCAAAAATAATGCAGAATCTGGAAAATTACGCTATAATAATACTGATCCTATTCAAAGAAAAAAATCTTCCGAATTCAAGGAGGATACAATGTTGAGTATTTGTTTTTATTTTTCGCGGTCATTACATAAATCTGTCAAGAAACAGGTTTAAAATAAATATTAGAGATAAGAGCCACTGTAAAGTTAACTGAGTCGGCTCTCACATGCGGAGAATTGTCGGCCCGGAAGAGTGGGGGTAGCGAAGCAACGTGCGTGACCGGCGCGGCGTGCGCGCGCACACTTGACGCTGATCTGACAGGGGTTCTCCGCACGTGAGAGCCGAGCTGCGTTCGTCAGCTCACTTTACAGTAGCTCTCATCCGCTCCCTGTAAAATAGATCTCATCCTTGACCGTTGCAACATACTCTAAAAGATTACTCTGGAATATTCTGTGATAGTTCACAAAAATCTAGAAGATTTTAGAACAATCAAAATAAGCAGCCGTCCATAAACTACGTTACCAATTTGAGGGGGGGGGGGGCCCGCGCCAAAAACTACGGTTGGTAACAGGGATGTGAGGGGGAGGGGTCAGTGGAGCAAAACATTACTCCTTCAATTCCCCCCCCTATTCCCATTTTTGTTTAAATTTTATTTTTTCCCTGTTTTCAAGAAACTTACCCTTTTTATCGTTTTTTCGCCTAAAAGTTAACTGAATTAATAAACAAGAATAAAAAGATCTAACTATTTTAGGTTGAAAAGTATTATATTATAGTTTTGGATCGGAATTCATCTTGTTTGGTTCACAATTTTACTATTTAGTTGAAAATTTAACTATTTGGTTAAAAGTTCAATTATTTTATTAAAAAGTCATCTTTTATGGTCAAAAATTCAACTACTTTGTTCAAATTTGAACTATTTTCTTCCAAATTTATTTTTTTGGTTGAAGATTCATCTCTTTGGTTGAAAATTTAACTATTTCATTTTTAGAAAATTAAGCTTCTTGGTTAAACTTAAAATATCATCTTTTTGATTAAATGTTGAAACCTTTTGTTGGTAATTCATTTTCTTAGTTGAAGATTCATCGTTTTAGTTTTAAAAATTCGTCTATTTGGCTGAAAATTTAAATATTGAGTTGAAAATTTGTTTTTTTTTCGGTTGGGAATTAATTTCTGAACTAAAAATGTAACTGTTCCATTTTTGATTGAAAATGGTTATTTTTAATTCAAAATTGATCTTTTCTAGTGAAAAATTCATCTATTTAATTGAAAATTCATGTACTTTGTTGGAAAGTCTTCTTTTATTTGTAGAAAATTAATCTTTCTGGTTGAAAATTAATCCTTTTTGGTAAAAAATGCAACTTCTTGGAAAGAAATTAAACTGTTTTGGTTATTGGTTGAGGATTCAACTACTGTTTTGAAAATTAGTCTTTTTTTTTAATTCTACTGTTTTTGATTTCAAATGAAAATCCTTTTTGGTTGAAATATCAACTATTACAGGTTTCGTTGAGAATTGAACTTTTTTGGTTATAAAATCATAATTTTAATTGAAAATTTAACTATCTCGTTGTAAATAAACTTTTCTGTTCAAAAATAGTATTTTTGAATAAACAATTGTAATGTTTATTTAGAAAATTCTTCTTTTTGGCCTAAAAATTTAAAAATTTGGTAAAAATTGAACTATTGGTTTGAAAATCAATTTTTTGATTGAAAATTTATATTTTTGATTGAAAATTCAACTATTTGGTTAAAAATTAAACTATTTTAATGAAAATATAACTATTTAGTGCAAAATTCACTTCTTCCTTGAAAAATCATATTTCCGGATTGAAAATTCAACTGTTTTGTAGATCCTTCGTCTTTTCGACTTCAAAAATCAACATTTTGATCAAAAATTTATGTATTTTTTTTTAATTCACCTTTTTTGGTAGAAGATCAATTTTCTTTATTAAAAGTCAAACTTTTGTCTTAAATATTATTTTTCTTGAAGATTCATCATTTTAGTTGAAAATTCAGATCTTTGGTTTAAAATTCAACTAATTTGTTTTAAAACAAATTTTTTTGTTGTGGAAATTAATTTTTTTCAACTGAAAATTTAACACATATTTTTTATTTTGAAAATTCAGCTATTTGGTTCAGATTTCAACTATTTTGTTGAAAATTCAAATTTTTTCTTAATTCATCTTTGTTGTTTGAAAATTCAACTACTTGGTTGAAGATTTTACTATTTTGTTGAAAATATTTCTTTTTTGGTTGAACTGATTTGTTGAGAGTTGACAGTTTTTTATTTGTGAGATTTCAAAAATTCTAGAAAAAAAGCTGAAAACAGCTACTTAAAGTAGCATCACGCAGTATGCAACCAATCAGGTAGTTAACAACAATGAATACGAGGTTTTCGAGAATTTTGTTACACCTGTTTTTTTTATATAGGATATAAATATTAATGTATAAAACTTTCTTAAAGAATATTATCACAGCCAAAATAGTAATATAATATTAATTTTAACTTAGAATTGCAATTGAGTCAACCGACGCATCAGAATCAAGAATTTGCAACACATCAGTGAAATGTTGCCACATTGACACCGATCTAGAAAAAACAGTGAAAATTGTAAAGGAACAATTTGAAAAGGAACTTAAAAAGAAGAAACTGTTTTCCTCGATGTGTTTTTCTCAATCGAAAAATAAGTCCTTAATTAACGATGTGTCAACTTTTTATCAACCTTCTGATTCATTCAGTTGTTCATCGAGCTCTTTAGAAAATCCTTATATAAACAACCTCGAGGAATCAATCAGCCAAATAAGTTGCAAGGGTCATATAAATTTAGAAATTAATTCTGAATCATCAGATAATAAAGAAGATAGTCTTATGTCATTATTGAATATAGAAGGAAATATTTGTTCCGATGAATGTGAGAATAAAAAGTGTAATTGTGTTAAGAAGAGTCAAAATGAAGAATCAGTTGGTGTTCGTATTTTACATTTATTAATTTAAAAACATACCAGATTAACTAGAGAGTATTTAATCATCAAGGAGCGGATGTGAACTGTGAAGTTAGCTGACGAATGCAGCTCGGCTCTCACATTCGGGGATCCCCGATTGAACCAGCGGCAAGCGTGCGCACGCACGCCGGGCATGCGCGTCGCTTTGCTACCCCCTCATTGCCAGGCCGACGGTTTTCCAAATATGAGATCCGAGCTGCACTCGTCAGCTAACTTCACAGTGGCTCTAATCCGCTCGCTGTTAATCATTTAAACATTGCAAAAATTCTCACAGACATCACCAAAAAGAATGACTTGCGGCCAAACTATACAAATATGCAAACGACGTGCACCAATAATTTTAGATGGTTGTCATCACTATGAACCACATTTATTTTTTCGAAAAGAAATTAAGCCTTTCAAATTAGGCGATTTGGGAAAATCGGATGAAATTGGAAAATGGGGGAAATGTCTAGATTTAGTTGATGAGGTATTAGCAAAAACGAAGGAAACAAAGTCTAAATTGGTCCTAAATGGGCAAAATCAAGATAATTTTCAGTGTGAATCAATAATGAAGACAAGAGAAAAAGAAGAAGTATGTTTTCGAGATAGAACCTGTCTTACTTTGGATGATTTTGAAAATTTGAATCGATTCGAGGATATCGGAAATCGTGGCTTTTCTATTCTTAGTAGAAAACTGATGAGATGGTACGTCAATGCAAAACAAATTATTGAAACTATATATCTATTCAGAGAACAAACATGCGCGTTGTGCGCGTGATTTTTTTGTCACACGCGATTTTTAAATTAAAATATAAAATTAATATTAATACAAAATTGTTTTATTTCATGGTATTTATTATCTAAAATAATTGAAAATCACAGATAACATTCTTGATAAATGATGAAATTTGATGTCTTAACTTCAGAATTAATATGTATAATATTTTTGTACAATATATAGACAATCAAACCTTTGTATTTTTTATCATAAATACAAATTTCCGAGAAAAAAACTAACATTTTTAAAAAATTTGTTCGAAATTCTTACAATTACAAAGCTTTCTTTATGAGAGAGGAAAATTTTTTATTATTGCTAATCTTATTTTATACCTAATATTTCATGTTTGAAATCACCGATTTTTGATTTAAAATGATAACATAAGCTAAAATTGTTAAAAAGTTGTGAATCTTGTTTGAAGTATTTTTTTATGCAAAATACTCATTTTCGACGAGAAATACTAAAATAATCAAAAATTGTTGAAATATTCTGAATGTTTTACAAATCATAATAATTTTTGTTTGAAAATACAAATTTGTGATGTAAAACGCCAAAGAAATCTAAAAGTGTTCAAAAATGATTAATTTTTTTTTAATCTGGTGATTTTTGAATAAAAGTGCCAATACACGACGAAAAATACTAACACAATTCGAAATTGTTCAAACATATAAATTTGATTATTTTTAACAAAAATCACTGGAACTAAAATTGTTAACAAATTATGAACCTTCAAAATCAAATAATTTTTATTTTAAAATATATATTTTGACGTAGCACGCTTTAACATAACCTAAAATTGTCGAAAGTTGTGAATATTCTTTAAAAATAAAATTTTCATATTAAAAATACCAATTTCCGATAAATAACACTAACATAATCCAAAATTGTTGAAAGGTTCTAAATCTTGATCAAATTATAATGATTTTTGTTTTAAATACCAATTTTAGGTGTAAAACGCTAATTTAACCTAAAATTGCTAAAAAATTATGAGGCTTTAAAATTTGATAATTTCTCTTTAAAAAACGGTAAATATAAAAAATACTCCTTTCCGGTGGAAAGCGCTAGCATAACCTAAAATTGTTGAAAAGGAGAAATTCGGATGATTATTTTTGTTTCAAAATACTAATTTTCAGTAAAAAAAAAACGAACACAACCTAAGAATTTTTATTAGTTCGGAGTCCTCTTCAAAAATTTATAATTTTGAATTGAAATTATTTTTTATACTAATTTCCGGCGAAAAGCACTAACATTAAGCATGTCTAATATTTACAATGTTTTCTTTGAAAATTTTTGTAAGTTTTAATTTAACCGTAAAAGAGTATTGAAAAGCACAAATATTTTTCAATTCGCCAAAGGATTCATATGATTTTTCTTAATAAAATAGATTATTGTTAGATTTATTTTGAAAATTAAAAATTTTAAATATCAAACCACTTCAAGTTATGAAAAGTCAATCAGGTTTGCACCAACAATGATCACGAGATCTTTGAAACATATCGTTACACCACTTTTTTAGATAGGATCATGAAAATTATTCAAATAACTTAAGAATAATAAAGGTCTTTCAATTTGTCAATTTTATTTTTAAGGACTAACTGTATGACGAAGCTGTGGAAAGAAACTAAAAGAAAACCTCATATTGTCGTTCATTTGCCTTCTTTTGCTTGCCCTGATCACTTAAGATGCAGAGCAAAGAAAAATTATGCCTCTCTACAAAATATTCAAGTTAATTTTTAAATAATTATTATAAATAATATTAATATAATTATTATAAATACTTCCCCCACTTCCCCAACTTCATGCTTCTCTACGTCGCCCTCTCCTTAATTCCAGAGCTAACACTCCCTTTCACCTACGTCCCTTTCCCAGCTATTGCTTACCATCCTCTACTCAGCCGCACCCTCCTTCACTTCTAATCATTCCTCCTACTATCCCTCACTTTCACTCACTTGGCCTACTTTCCCTTCCTAATTTTCCCTCACTTTCCCTACATCCGCTTTCTAATTTCCTCTCACTATCCCTACTTCCCGTTCCTAATTTCTTCTCTCTTCCCCTCCTCTCATTTCCCATTTACCCATCTTTTCCTCTTACTTCCCTTCCCTTCCCTCATTTCTCCGTATTCCCCCTACCACGCCGCTCCTCATGTTCCATCACTTTCCCACCTCTTAATTCTCCTCATTACCCTCCTTTACTTCCAATCATTTCTCTTGCTTTCCCTACTTCCTCTTCCAAATTTCTCCTTTCTTTCCCTCCCCTTATTTCCTATTTTAACCCATCTTCTCCTCTTACTTTTCTTTCCCTTATTTCTCCTAATTTCCCCAACCTCCTTACTCTTCATTTTCTCTCCCTTCCCCTCTCTTATTTCACCTCACTTTCCCTACTTCTACTTCCTTAATTTCCCTTTACTTCCCCTACTTATTCACCCCTCATTTCCCGTCACACCAACTACTTCCCCTCCCCACGATTCTCCTCACTACTCTCCCTCACTTCCAATCACTTTTCCAACTTCCCCTTCGCTTATGTCCCCTACTCTCCATTTTATTATTTCATCTACCCCTCATCTACTTATTTCCTCTTACTTCCCTTCCTGAGAAAAATGTACGATGGTCTGACGGATACTCGACCGAAACTATAAAGGTTTCTGCCCGGTGCTACGAAACCCTAGAAATTAGAATCCATGATAAAATGAATTTCTGTTCTATCTTAATTTTAAAAATGTGAACAGTGCAATATATATATTTTTTGCAGATTGGACGTTTAGGTTGGTTAAAAAACAAGACAACACAGGTGCTTTATGTTTGTCCAGACAATATGAATTTGGACGTAACTTTACTTCAACATTTAGTGTCTCTTGCGAGACCTGACATCAATCTTGACAATTTGTGGCTAGTTCAACCAGAAAAGGGCGGGTGAGTAAAAGTGACATTTACTAGGGTATCTCATGGAATCCTCTTTTTTAGATTTTTTCAAACCTGCAATCGGAAATTTCTTTCTGTTGGTGAGCAAATGTTACCCTACTTTTTCTAGGTTCGAATTACATTTTTTATAGTTTTTAAATTTTCATTTCTACAATTTTAACCGTCCCATCTTGTACAATGAAGGAAATTATTTATCAGGGTGCCACGTAACACTTAATTTTTTTCCGGTGTGGAAAACAATTTTTAAGGTCAAATTCACCTCTGAAAATTTGTTTGGAATTATAAAACAGTAAGGAAATAATAATTACCTTACTGATAAAAATATCTATTACTTTAAAAAAAATTAGTCAAAGTAGGCGCCACGAGCCTACGAAAGAGGGTTTCGTAGCCTATTAAGACGTAAATTAAGTTGTTCAAACCTCCTTCCCCCCTACACCTCCTACAACCCCCTTCTTCACTGCCCTCATTTTAGCCTATGCCCCCCCCAGCATCCTATACATTCCCAGCTAACACTCCTGTTTCCCTACTTCCTCTTCCCAGCTAACACTTTCCTTCCCCTACTTCCATTCCCTAGCCCTCACTTCCCCTACTTTCCTACACCTAACTTCCCCTACTCCCTTCGTCATGACCCCTCACTTGTCCTCTCCTAATTTCTCCTCACTTCACCTACCGCCCTAAATTTGCCTAATTTCCCTTTCTTGGCATACTTACCTTCCCCTTATTTCCCCTACTTCCCTTCCCATAATCATCACTTATTTCCTCTATTTCACCTCCTCTTATTTCTCATCATTCCTTCTACTTCACCACCCCTCATTTTCCACACTTCGCCTCCTATATTTTCTCTCCGCTACCCCTTCTTGGAAAAATGTACGAGGGACGGATGGATGAACAAACGGATACCCGACTGAAATTATAAGGTCTTCTGCCCTAGGCAGAGTGTGCCAAAAGCACACCACTACTTTCTATTCCCCCTGTGTTTTCGTACTCACCCCACCCCTTGTTTCCTCTCATTTCTTCTACTACCTCTTCCCTAATTTCTCCTACTTCCCCACCCCCATTTTCCCTACTTTCCCGCCCATCATTTCCCCTCGTTTCCCTCCCCTCACTTCCCCTCACTTTCCCAACGTGGGAAAAAGTACGATGGACGGACGAACGGACACCCGACCGAAACTATAAGAGTTTCTGCCTAAACATTAAGCAATTCTTGTCCTACAAGTCTATGGTACGTTATTCTGAGAGGTTCGTAGCTCCTGGTAGAAACCCTCATATTTTCAAATGGTTTGTCCCTCCGTTCGTCCATCAGTACGTCGTACTTTTTCCGGGAATCGGAAGTAAGGGGAAATTATGAGTGGGGAAGCGAGAGGAAATAAGGGAAGCGAAGTAGGAGAAGTGTGCGGAAATTATGGAAGGGGAAGTAGGGCAAGTGAGGGGAAATGAGTGCAGGGGAGGTAAGGGAAAATGGGGGAAGTAAAGGGAAATGAGAGGTGGTGAATTAGATCAAGTAGGGTAAATGAGGGGAAGGGTAGTATGAAAAGTAGGAGGAGTAAGGGGAATTTAGGGAGGCGAAGTAGATGCTGTGAGGGGAAGTAAGGGAAATGATCAGAAATGATCGTAAGTGGGAAAGAGGAAGTGAGGCCTGGGGAAGGGATATAGGGGAAGGAGAGTGTTAGCTGGAGAAGCGAGGGGAGGGGGAAAAAGAGGATAAACACATTGTGAAAAGTGTGGCGAAGGAAGAAGTGAGGGAAGGGGAATTAGGGGAAGTAGAAGGAGTTTAGGAGGAGTAAAATAGGAGGAGTAGGGGAGGGAAAGTATGAGAAGGGGAGGTTTAAACGACTTAATTAACGTATTTGATCGGCAACGAAAACCTTTTTTGTAGGCGCGCGGCGCCTACCTTAATATTTTCTAGCATCATCAATCGAGCGCTACGTACGCATGTATTGTAGTTTTTCGCTTTGAAGAGAAGAATAATTTGTAATACAAAATAAAAATTTCGAAAACCTATTTCTTTTGAATTTTATTTGTTTATTTTCTTTTAAGCTTATAAAAATATAATTTTTATCGAATTATTCAGAAAATTTTTAACGATTTTTGATAATTTCAGATATGTCGAAAAGTATGTAGAACATTTTTAAGACATTATTTTACAGGATTTTATAAAATTTTAGGAGAAGTTTGACTCAGATTAAAAATTTTTTAGAATTTTTAGATGTTTGGAAAAAAATTCAAAAATACTTATTAATTTTTCGGACATCTTTTAAAGTTTTTAAATCTCCTTAAAACTTTTAAAATTCCTAAATATCTTTTAAACTTAATGCATTTTTCAAACAAAAATTTTAATATTTTTAGATTTTTTAAATGGCCTTAAAATCTTCTAGATACTTTTTTTTATAGTTTGGAAATCTTTTGAAATGTTTGGAGATATTTTAAAATAATGTTATACAATTAATTTTTATTTCGAAATCTTCAAAAATGTACATATTCATTAAAATTTTTCCAAATCTTTGAAATTTTCATGAAACTTTTAAATATTCTTTAAAATAATTTGAGATTCTCCTGAAAACTTTTGAAAAATCTTCGATAATTAACGTAATTGCCTCAAAATCCAAATTAATTTGTCAAAATAAAAAACTTTTTCAAATTAAGAATTTTTTTATTCTCTTGAAGCCCTCAAAAATGCTTAAAAAGCTCCTACATTTTTGGTTTCAAATCTTTAAAAATGTATGTTCTAAATTTTTATAAATCTGTTCAAGTCTAAAGCTATTTTTGTATCTTTTTAAAACTTTTAAATATCTCTCGAACTGACTCGAATATTTTATAAAATTTTGTAATCTTGCAAAACTGAAAATTCTGCTATAAAATGTACAACATTCTTTTTAAAAAATTTGGGAAATCTTTTAACATTTCTAAAAGTCTTTTTAAATTTTCTCTTGAAATTAATTTTTCAAAACAAAAATTCATTACAAATTTTCTTAGAAATATTAAGAAAATTTTTGTATTCTCTTGAAACCTTCCAAAATTATTCACAAGGTTTTCTTCGAAATTGCTAATAAATTATGTATTAAAAACTAAATAATGTGAAAACTTTGTCATTTGTTAGTTATTAGGTCAAAAATGTTTGTTTTGCTCTGAAAGTTTTGTACGAGATGGGTTAATTCAAATTGTAGAAATGAAAACTTAAAAACTTGAAAAAGTCGAATTCATATTATAAAAATCTTCAAAGCGAGCTCTAAATATTTGTTTAAAAATCTGAAAAAATAGGGAATCATTTTCTCGCCGAACGAAAGAAATTTCCAAATCAAGATTAGCATTTACTACTTATAATGTTATTTTTTTAAATCAAAAACTATTGTGGAATTGAATTAAAACTCAATTTTAATTTATAAAAAAGCATTGCAAAAAACTGCGCTAGTACATGTGAGAACCTTTTTTTCACGTCTGCCGCTTATCGAAGAGTGAGAAATTTAACGGCTGGTCGTCAGGCTTTCATAATTCCAGGATTACTCGACGAAAAAGATGTCCTTGTTGCTTGTGAGCTCAAAATCGCAATTTTAGGTAAACAGGAGTTAAATTAAAAATCTTTTACACGAAATATTAAATTACATTTTTATAACAATATAACATTTTCAGGTCCCTGTTTAAACTTTCAAAAAAGATTACTGAGTAAAAAATACACTATGAATGTTCTGAAAAAGGAAAAAATTGATCAACCTCCTTTTATGGGGTTCAATAACTTCAATGATGTAATCTTTCTTATATACTTTTTAGTTTATAAAATTAGTTTCTGCAAGTAAACAATAAATAATAATTTTTCCAGTTGTGTAGAAATGTATCCATCATGATCCTGAAATATCCTATTTATAAATTATGGTTTATTAAACTTGATTGTGGATATCACGGTTACCAGACTGCAATTTTTAAGATTCACAAATCCTTATACAAAGAGGTTAATAAATCAAACGTAAGCGAATTAAAATGATGGATTGTTTTTTTTTTTAAACACTCTCTCTCTCTCTCTGGAGTTTGTGAATATATTTTCCTCTTTACTGAGTATGTTTCGAAAATAATAAATAAATGTTCAATTTAAAATTAAATCCGGTCAAACATATTATTTTAGGAAACAGAATTAGAAAATTTATTAGTTCAGCTCTTACCAAAGCAAACTCAGATGAATGAAGAAATCTATAGAAATTGGGAAGCCTTTCTCGAGGATTTGGAACGTTGTGGTTCAATCATTTTTTAAAGAGCTGTAACAATTTTGCTTTAATCCATAATTTAAAGACTATAATTGAAATCATTATTTTAGGCGGAATGGTACAAGCATGTCCAAACCGGAAATATGATGTTATCAGTTTGGGAATTTTTTTAGAACACGACACTGCTAACCCGGTGTTAATAACCACTTCAGATGTAATTCAGACTGAATCTGATATCAGAACAGATATCGGTTACATAATCCCACAATCAAAAGTACCTATTGATGCTCTTGAAAAATTAGCTGATAAGGTTGGAAAAGCTCTTCTTCGTGAACAATATATTGGATTCTTCGGCGTTGATATTGTTGCCTTCAAAAATGAGACAAACGTATCTACTTTTAATTAATTCCATAATTTAATCATTTTCAGAAGTATTAATAATAAAAATATTCATATTTATATATTCACGTCAGCTTGACAGTTTATCAGTATACGGCACTTTGACAGTTTATTAGTATACGTCCGCTTGACAGTTTATCATCATTTTGACAGTTTATTAGTATATGTCAGTCAGTTTATTATTATATGCCATTTTGACAGTTTATTAGTATATGTCAGACGACAGTTTATTAGTATATGTCAGACGACAGTTTATTAGTATACGTCAGCTTGTGGCTTTATTATAATTTTGACAGTTTATTAGTTTATATCATTTTGACAGTTCATTAGTATACTTCAATTTGACAGATTATTATCATGCATCACTTTTACAGTTTATTATTATACGACATTTTGACATTTTATTAGCAAACATCAGATAACAGTTTATTACTATACGTCAGTGTGATAGTTTATTAGTTTATTTGACCGGTTATAAGTATACGTCAGTGTGATATTTTATTAGTGAGAGTCAGCTTGACAGTTTAGAATAATACGTTAGTTTTAGAGTTCATTATTATACATCATTTTGACAGCTTATCATTATACGTCTTTTTGACAGTTTATTATTATACGTCATTTTGACAGTTTATAAGAATACGTCAGTTTGACAGTTACTAGCATACGTCATTTTGACAGTTTATTATTATACTTCAGTTTGTCAGCTCATAATTATACGTAATTTTCACAGTTTACTATTATACGCCAAATTGACTATTTATTAGTATACGTCATCTTGACAGTTTATTGTCATTTTGAAAAAATTTATTTGTATATGTCATTTTGACAGTTCATTAGTATACGTCAATTTGACAGATTATTATTATACGTCACTTTCACAGTTTATTATTATACGCCATTTTTACATTTTATTAGCAAACATCAGATGACAGTTTATTAGTATACGTTAGTGTGATAGTTTATTAGTATATTTGACAGGTTATTAGTATACGTCAGTGTGATATTTTATTAGTAAGAGTCATCTTGACAGTTTATTATAATACGTTAATTTCACATTTTATTATTATACATAGAGTAGAATGGGGTCAAATAGGTATGGGGGTACAATAGGTATATGGCATTATCTTTGCTATGTTATTGCAGAGGTTGCTCGTGTTGCGTGAATTAGATACATGGTAGAGAACATCGTTGACGACTGTCATTTCGGCTGTCACCGTCGATCAGCTGTATTAGTTACGGCGTCGTTTATATTTTCGCGTGTTGTTCTGCGAAAACGCATTATCTTTCGTCCTCAGTACAGTACATTTAATCAATGTAAAAAATTGTCAAGTGAGTTTTTTCTTACGTAAAAATTATTGCTGAACACGAGTTTTGTGTTGGTTTTTCGATATTTTTGGTTTTAAAAAAAATACAGACATCAACATAAAACATACGCTTGGGGGCACGATAGGTCAGCCGTTTGGGGACACTATAGGTCACTACTATAATGTAAATTTGAATTATTCAGACAGGAAAATGGTGCGTAATTTTGTGCGAAAAACGCCAAAACGAAGTGAAAAATTCGTTAATTAATTGTATGTATACCATTAAGCCATTTCCCTTTCAGGGTAGGCGTGACACTACCCGATTTTGGTAGTGTTTCTAGGTGGATAGTTTCTTGTAGTATATAACTACAAGTGTGGGCTCACCACGCCCATAATATGCCAACAGCACGCAGTATTCTCGAATGGTCACCCATCCAAGTACTAACCGCGCCCAACGCTGCTTAACTTCAGTGATCTGACGAGAACTGGTTTTTTCAGCGTGGTATGGCCGTTGGCCATGACCGTTAATTAATTAATTTATTAAAGCAGCTGCTGAAAAAAACACGTTTTTTAAACATTTCCTTTCGCGTTTTCATGATTTTTCACATCATTTTCCACCTCCTCATTTTCTTACCTGAATGACGTCAATGGATACCATTTATTATTTGTGTTATTAATTTTTAAATAATCTGCAGTATTCATACTCTTCAAATAAAAGTTGAACCGCTGATTTTCTAGACGTGTACATTGTTTTATTTAACCTAGAATATAGTGACCTATCGTACCCCCAGATTTTAAAAACATAAAAGAAAGTACCTTCGCCTAATTGGATTTAGCTTGAAAAATATTTAGCCAGACATAAAATCATTATTGCCAAAATGTTGCCAGATGTATAACCTTTCCAACGAGTGCTTATTTGTCAAAATCAGTGCAAAAACGCCATCGCACGAGCTCGCCAACAAAAAACTGACCTACTTGACCCCACTCTACTCTAATTTTGGCAGTTTATTATGATACGTCATTTTGACAGTTTATAAGTAT
>CAKNYM010051923.1:178782-194559 GCA_932195095.1 Andricus curvator | reverse complement strand
AAGAGTAGAGAGAGGAACGTAGGAGTGCAGGATAAAAGTACAGAGAGGAACGAAGGAGCGCGGGAGAAAAGTAGAGAGAAAGAGAGGAACCCAGGAGAAAAGGAGAAAATGAGAAAGAGAAACGCAGGAGTGCAGCAGAAAAGTAGAGAGAAGAACGCAGGAGTGCAGGAGAAATGTACAGAGAAGAAGGTAGGAGTGCAGGAGAAAATTACAGAGAAGAAAGGTAGATTTAATTTTCAAAATTTTAAATTGAAGATATGAAAAACCTTCAAGTAATGAAAAGCCAGTCAGGGTTTTAACTATTTTCAACTGACGTTAAGATTTGAAAAAATAATTCTCACCTGTCCTTGTTACTGGGGATTGAACATCATCAGCGTCATCACCATCATCAATAATTTCTGGATCCTCTTTCTTTCCTTCTTCTCCATTTTCTTTTTTCACCTCCTCTTCACTTATGATATCATCCACCCGATTAATTTCCTCTTCTTCGCCCCTTTTCGATTTCGCCGATCGAGTTTTTTGAGTGTCAACAGAATTAATAGACAAACTATCTTCTTTTAACTCATTCTCCATTTTTTCATGTATTTCTGCAATCACCCCCGAATCTAAATTTTGGACCGGACTCGAAGGGGTTGTAGAGGAATTACTCGCACTCCCTGATTTTTGTCGAGGAGGCTTTGGAGGAGGATCCGTAGTCGGGGGTGAAATCGGTTTTTCTAATCTTACTTCCGCTTTTGTAGCTTCATCAGAAGCTTCCTCAATTTTTTCATTCTCAATGAGTGCCATGCTTGGATCGGAAGGCTCCAAGTTCTTCACCGGGTCCATTTTTTCCAAAATTTCTTCAGGGGCACTTGTATCAATTTCTTCAGGGGCACTTTTATCAATTTCTTCAGGGGCACTTTTATCAATTTCTTCAGGGGCACTTTTATCAATTTCTTCAGGAGCACTTGTATCAATTTCTTTTTCTTCATTATTATTTTCCATACTTTTTAATTTATTCTCCACAGGCGGATCATCTTTAGGAAGGTAGTCTGACAATTTCTTGGGACTTTCCTGCTTTTCGATATTATTCATTGTGTCGTTATTGATTGGACTTGTTTTGCTTTCTACGAACTCACCCGTTGCCGTGTTGTTTATCACTTCTTGATCTTTTATTGCCACTTGATCTTTTATCTTATCAGTGCTTGGATCGATTTTTTCTGGTTTTTCCATGGCTTCATTTTCAGCTTGTTCAACGTGATTTCCGGTCGGAAGTCTGTTTATGGGTACTTTTAGAGGGGGGAGGGGGTTCTTTTTTTGCGACGAGTGGTCCTGAAAAAAAGATGGGGTCGAGGTTTTATTGGATAATAAAAAAGATTGGAAATTAAAATCTGGTGTGACGAAGTGTAATAAAGATTATCTGAATTCATTTTATCGAAACAAGCCAGACCAGAATAGCTTGAAAAATAATCATTTTAAAGTGTTTTAATATACTTTTTTTAAGTATTAGTTAATACAAGTTGGCCGTTTTAATAGAGGAAAAAAATTCCTCTTTTTTTCCTGTCTCGCAAAAATTATTCAGGTTCATTGAAATTAAAAAATAAGAATTTTCACAAATGTAAATTTTGTTATTTAAAGTAATCAAAACTGAACTGCAAACTTTCCAAATGAACAACTTCAAATTAAATGACATTTCGATGCAAAATTTCAAGTTTTAGACTTTTATGAATTGAATACTCTAAATTAACACTTCTGACTTTCAACTCTTTACATTAATAGAAATGATAAAAATAAAACATGCTCCTCTTCCATATAAATTTTAAAAATGCCAAATTTATTCCCCGTCCACTCAATAAAAATGTTAAAAAGAAAAATATGACCCCTTCAAAATCAGAAGAAAAGATAGTCAAAATTTCGTCCCTTCCAACTCTATAGAAATCTTAGAAATAAAACATTTCCCTCTTCAAAGTTCAGAAAAAATCATAAACCAAATTTTCGTCCCTTTCAACTCAGTAAAAATGTTGAAAATAAAAAATATCTCTCTTCAAATTTAGAAAATAATTGAAAGCAAGAAAATCCTTCTCTTAAATTCAATAAAAATATTGAAAAGGGAAAAATGGCCTCTATCAATTCAGAAAAAAGTAACCAAAATTGTATCGCTTGCAACTCAATAAATAAAAAAATTGAAAATAAAAATCCCCCCCCCCCCTTCAACTCAGTAAAAATGAGAAAAAAATGACCTTTTCCTATTCAGAAAAAAAATAAACAAATTTTCGTCGCTTCCAACTCAATAAAGATGTTTAAAATAAAATATTTCCCTATTCCATTTCAGAAAAAAATTGAAAATAAAACATTCTTCCCTTGAGGTCAATAAAAATTTTAAGAAGAAAAAAATTACCTTTTCCAGTTCAGAACAGAATAACCAAAATTTTATCCCTTCTAACTCAATAATAATTATAAAAACAAAAAAGGGCCTTTCCAATTCAAAATAAATTTAAAACCAAAATTTTCTTTCTTCCAACTCAATGCAAATTTAAAAAAAAAATATATATTTTTCTCCTCCTATTCAGGAAAAAAATTAAAAACTTATCCCCTCAAACTCAATAAAAATAAGAAAAAGCAAGACGACATCTTCCAATTCAGAAAAAACAAATAACCAAAATTTGATCCCTTCCAAATCAATAAAAAATATAAAGACAAATAGGGAGTTTCCCAATTCAGAATAAATTAAAAACCAAACTTTCCTTCCTTTCAACTCTATAAAGATGTTAAAAATAAAAAATTATCCTTTCTCCAATTCATGAAATATTGCAAACCAAAATTTTCTCCTTTCCAACTTCATAAAAATCACAAAAATATTAAATGCCCCTCGCCAGTTCAACAAAAATTTAGAATCGAAATTTTTTCCCTTCCAACTCAATAAAGATGTTAAAAAAAACTCTTCCAATTCACAAAAAAAGTTCAAAATAAAAATTTTCCCTCTTCAACTCAGTAAAAATGATAAGAAGGAAAAATGAACTCTTCCAATACAGAAAAGAAATAACCAAATTTTTGCCCCTTTCAACTCAATAAAGATGTTAAAAATAAAAGATTTCCCTCTTCCAATTCAGAAAAAAATTATAAATAAAACATTCTTCCCTTAAACTCAATACAAATTTTGTTTAAATAGCCTTTTTCAATTCAGAAAAAAATAAACCAAAATTTCATCCCTTCCATGAAAATAAAAATGATAAAAACAAAAAAGGGGTTTTTTCACTTTACAATAAATTGAAAACCAAAATTTCCTTCCTTCCCACGCAGTAAAAATAATAAAAAAGAAAATAGGCCTGTTCCAATTCAGAAAAAAATAACTAAAATTTCGTCTCTTCCAACTTGCAATTCATAAAAATTTTAAAACGAAAATTTCCTCCCTTCTAACTCAATAAAAATGTTAGAAAGAGAAAAGTGACCTTCCTAAATGCAGGAAAAAAGAATCAAAATTTTGTTCTTTACAAACCTATAAAAATCTTAAAAATGAAAAATTTCCCTCTCCCAATTCATAAAATATTGAATCTAAAATTTCCTTCTTTCCTACTCGATACAAATTTTATAAATATAAAATGCTCATCTGTTAATTCACCCAAACCTAAGAACTAAGATTTACTCTTTTTTTTAAATAAAAAACTTATACGGAAAAAAGTAAGAAAACATTTTTTTCGTAGAAATATAATATTTAAAAAATGACGAAAAATGCAACTTCTTTAATTATTTGTACCTAAAGTTGCCAAAAAATTTTTTTTTAATATTTTGAAGTTTTATAAAAACAATTTGTTCTATTTTTTGCGGATTCTAAGTCATGAGCCATTTCTACACAAGATCCGTAAAATTAACAAAAGTGTATTTTTCGTATTTTTTAAAATTTTATATTTCGATGAAAAAAATTTTTTCTTACTTTTTTTGTGGATCATGTATAAACCAATTTCTACTAATCTTATATACAAATTGTTCATGTTTCAGAATCCGTAAAAAACAGAAAAAGAATTTTCTTTGAAACTTAAAAATATGTACGTGTTTCTTTAGTTTATTAAAAAAAGTGTCAATAAATAAATAAACGAGAAACATTCTTTTGGCATGTTTAGGTATAAATAAAACGAAACAAAATTTGTTTTATTTTTTCGGTTACTTTCGTAAACTTTACCCACAAAATTGAAAAAAAAAATTTTATTATAAATTAAAAAATTTCTAATAAATCTGATCATTTTGAGTTTTTTTGGCCCACCCTGATGTAGTTATCTAATTTTACTACTGAAAATCCTTTCTATCTTAAAGATAAATTGATTTTCACTTTTCAATATTACTGAAACTGCACTCTGAGTCATAAATGAGGAAGGGCAAAACGTGTTGACTTAAATGTATAAACACCTATGCAAACGAATTTTATGAGGATATAAAATTTATATTTAGACACACATGTTGAATAGAAATTGCTGTTAAAAATTTTAGTTCCATATCGACCACCACTCTCTAAATGTGAAAGTTTCCCTGCCCTTTAGTTTCGAACATAAAAATAAAAGTCTAAGAAAAAGGAATATATCTTAAATAATTAATTAAATAATAATAATTGAATAAATTAATTATTGACAAAGTAATTTTTAATCAATTAATCATATATTCTGTCGTCATTACCGTTTGTATTGTGTCGGATTCTTTATTTCCTGAATCACGTCTTCGACCGACTAGAATTGTGTGACAGCCTCCACAGGAAACCTTGAATTAAAATAATAATTACTTTCTAATAATAAATTATTGAGAAAAAAAATTATAATTTTTTTTTCATAATTACATTCGTCACGAAAAGCTCCTGATATCTTGTAGCAAACGTCAATTCGTCTACATTGTTTTCATTCTCTTCCAAGCCCAACTTTCCATGCCTTCCATCACCGCATGTGAAGATTTTTCCACTATCTTTTGCAAATAAATGTATATTTTAGTTATTTGTATTTTTTAACATTACTATCAGTAACAGTCTAAAGTCATTTATTTTATTTCACCTTTAATAAAAAGCAAGTATGTTACATGGGCCGCCATCCAAAAGAATCTTTCGACTCTCGGTTAGGTCAGGCCGTAACGGACCGAGTTCGTAACGGAAAGTCCAGGTTCGATTCCTGCCTCCGACACTTTTCGCTATATTTTTTTTATTACAATTGACTATTAGGTTCATTTATGTCAAGCAAAAATATAATTTTAAACCATTTTTTTCAAATGCCAAATCGGGGTTTCAACCTTTGCCACTTTTACTTCAAGCAAAGTTTTTTTTTATATAAAATTTTCATTTCTTTGCAATCAATTGAATATTTCTGTGTTGGTTATTATTATTTTAATATGAGATAAAAATAACAAATATGAAAATAGTATTATAAAATAAATAGTTGAATATAAAGAAATAGTAAAATAAAATTATATAGAAATAGCATATTAATAAACGACGTTTTCTATTATTATCATAATATTTATATCTCTGAATTAAAGTAATGACTGATGTTTTTGAACAAAAAATTGCAAAAGGAATTTTTTTTCTCTAATTTTTATATATCGCCCGCAAATTTGTTGGAACCCCCCAAAAAATAAATGCATTAAAAAAATGATATTTAGAGGTTCCGCAAGGGCCATGAAGTTTAACACGTATTTTCCCTAAGAAAAAATACGTTTTTCTATATTTATTCAGAATTGTCAATACTAGGTGACTCGATTTGTAACCTAAAATTTGTCTTCACAATTAGTTATAAAATACCAAAAATGATTATTTTTTAAACAGCACCCCCATAAGTTTGTTTCACAGAGTCCCAAAAAAACCTATGAGTGAAAAATTGGGTTTTGTTAGTTTTTGGCCGTAATTATGATTTTTTTCTTGCGGTTTTTTTATTACAGATTGTTTCTAATGCACAAAATACTACTTTTTACTGATAATAAGATGTTTACATAAATTGCTTAAACAATTGATTATTGTCAGAAATTTTCTCTTAGAGTAGAGTAAGAAAATCGCGTTTTTTTAAGTTTTCAACTTATTTTCAACTTTTTAGTTAGATCGAGGCAATAATCCATTAAATTTCACAGAAATGATTGTTTGAATAATTTATTATTATTTATAATTATATTATCTTGAAAAAATGCCATTGTTTATAACTATCTTCTCCTATAAAAAGCTGGATAGTTGCGGTTTCTTATCAAATTCTCCACTTTTTGTCAACTAATAATTAATGCAATTGAACAAAATTGTTTAAACAAATTATTATTATTTATAGCTATCTTCTCCTATGATAATGCTAGATAGTTGCGGTTTCTTTCTGAAATTTTCTGCTTTTTGTCCACTTTTCACTTAGTGAGATAATAATTATTGCAAATTAACAAACAAAATTATTTAATCCATTTATCATGGTTTATAACTTAGAGTTAGAGTAAGGGTTTAATTACTCTTAGAGTAATGCTAGAAAGTTGCATGATTTTCTGCAATTTGCAGTTTTTCTTTGACTTTTTAGTTAAAAACAAATAATAAATATTAATTTAAACAAAAAGGCTCTTAGTAAGTACTTTAACGAAAATTTACATTTGGTATGATCCATATAGAAAAGTTGAAGGATATTTCAGATATCTGTTTTATTTGAGAAAAATATATTCACAAAATGAAAGATATTCTTTGTTAAATTGAACCCAACTAAGTAAAAAGTTGACAAAAAACGGAAAATTTGCAGAAAAACACCGCAACTAACTAGCATTATTGTAGAAAAGGATAGTAATAAACAATAATATTTTGTTTAAACAATTGTGTTTGTTAAATCGTATTCATTTTTACCTCGCTCTGAATGAAAAGTGGACAAAAAGTTGAAAATTGCAGAAAAAACTTCAACTTTCTGGAATTATTCAAAGATAATATAATTAATAATAATAATTAACTATTTCAGCAATTATTCTTATCAACTTTAATCGAATATTACCTTACTCTAATTAAAATGTTGACAAAAAGTGGAAAATTTCAGAAAAAAACCGCAACCACCCAGCATTACTGTAGAAGAAGATAGTTATAAACAATAATATTTTGTTTAAACAATTATTTTTGTTAAATCGCATTCATTTTTACCTCGCTCTAAATGAAAAGTGGACAAAAAGTTAAAAATTTCAGAAAAAACTTCAACTTTCTGGAATTATTCAAAGATAATATAATTATTGATAATAATAAACTGTTTCAGCAATTATTCTTATTAACTTTGATTGAATATTACCTAACTCTAATTACAAAGTAGACCAAAAGTGGAAAATTTTAGAAAAAACTGCAACATTCTAGCATTATTCTAAGAGAATATTATTAAAAATAATAATAAATTGTTTAAACAATTATTTTCGTTGAATTTAATTGATTGTTGCATCGCTCTAACTGAAAAGTTGGAAATGAGTTTAAAATTTTGAAAAACCGCTACTTTCTTACTCTAGTGTAAGAGAAAATTACTAAAAACAATGATAAATTGTTTAAGTTTAAGTTTAAATTTAAGTGATGAATGTTGAAAACCCCCATTTTTTCGTGCGAAAAAAATGGTTAAAAATTAATAATTTTGCTTAACTTAAATAAATGTAATAGTCAACCAAAAATAGAATCAAATTTGTAAATTTGCGAATTTCCAGTTACAAAATCGGAGCGCTACCGCTTGATTTAAACAAGAGCTGAAAGATTCTCGAATTGCGGTTCATGTAACATGAGTGGATTTTTTAAAATCCGTTTTTTTTTTTTGAGAATGGCTGAAAAGCGCACCTTGTTACTTTAGCAATATTTATAACTTATTTGTTGAATAATTTTGTATTAACTCACCAGTTAGAATTGCACTATGGCTCTCTCCACAAGATATTTTAGAAATCACTTCGTTTTTTAAGACATCTAAGGGAAGAAGATTAGGTGTTTGCACTTCTGTGACGTTTGTGCCTAATCCTAATTGGCCACTCGAGTTGCTTCCCATGCAATATATACAACCATCTTCTGAAAATTCAATTTAATTTTGAATTTAATTTTGCAATTGCCTGGACGTTTGGCCAGGGTGAAGGAAAACTGCAGAAAACCACCTCCCGAGTTCAGCCGGTTTTTCGACAGTCGAGTTTGAAGGCAGACATTTGACCCTACTCATCAAATACAGTCATCCTTCCGCTCGGCATTAGTCAAAACGCAGCGAATACCCGGTCGTACGTCGCAGATGGTCACCCATCCGAGTGCTATCCGCGCTCGAAATGGCTTGACATCTGGACTCTTCTCGAATCGAGATTCACCGCGCAGCTAATGCCGTCGGTTTTTGTTCTAAGTAAAATTTTCTTTTGAAAAATTTAAGATAAAAATAAAATTTAAAAAACGTTGAATCAATTTATTAATTATTCCTTACCAGTTAAGATAAGGGTATGATGGCCCCCGCACGCTATTTTAGTTGCAGATTTTTGAAGCATGATTTGTTTGGGAGCAGCTTGAGTTGAAAATTTCACATCGATGCCCAATTTCCCACTTTCAGATTCACCACAAATATAAACGAGGCCACTTTCTGCAGAGCAATTAAAATAATTTATTATAAGAATATTTCCAACTGTCTTTGAAATAATTTATTATTGGATCGAAATCTTGTTTACCCTTACGAAAAAATATTCTATGAAATTGAGTACAGGCTTAGAATGATTTTATATAATGAATTTCTGATCGTTTTTTGTGAATCAAGAAAAATCTTTATAAGAAAATTAATACAGAAATAAATATTGTTGAAACATTGATAGAATTATTGCAAAAAAACGATAAACTACGAAGAAATGTTTTTTTAATTAACTAACGCAGGATTTTTAATTATTTCACAGGTCTCTACGGATTTCAAGGTATTTTACAGGATTTCGGAAGATTTAAAAGAATTCAAATGCATTAACAGATTTCAAGGAATTTCAAGGGATTCCCAAAATTTCCCGCTGATTTTAAGCGATTTCGTCAGATTTTATAAAAATTTCACAGGATTTTAAATTATTTAAAAGATTTAAAAAAGGCTTTTAAGCAGATTTTTTGTGATTTCTAATAATTTCTACTAATTTTAAGGGATTTCGACAGTTTTCAACAAATTAGACAATATTTCTACGGATTTCAAGGAATTTTCCAATAACTACCTTAGGTTCTCTCAAAATTCTTTGAAATTCTTTTGAAAAAAAAATTATTTGGAAATTCAAAAAATGGAATATGTAGACACATTTTCAGTTAAAAAAATTAATTTTCAACAAAATTTTTTTTTACTGGGTAAATTATTAACTAAACAAATTAAGTTTCAACCCAAATGGTGAATATTCTACCAAAACAAATTAATTTTCAACCAAATAGTTGAATTTTTAACCTAAAAAATGAATTTTCTTTCATAAAATAAATATTAAGCCAAAGAAATTAATTATAACCAAAAATAATACAGTTGAATTTCAAGTAAAAAAATGAATTTTCAACGAAATGAAATAAATTTTCAACCAAAGAAATGAATTTTTAACTTAAATTATGAATACTAGTCAACCAAAAAAAATGAATTTATAAACAAAAAGTTGAATTTTCAATCCAAAACATGAATTTTCTACCAAAAAATAAATAAATATTCAACCAAAGATATTAGTTTTCAACCAAAAATAAAATGGTTGATTTTCAGTGGAAAAAAATTAATTTTCAACCAATTAAAATAATTTTTCCGCCAAATAGATGCATTTTTAACAAAATAGTTCAATCTGCACCTAAAACAGATACATTTTTAACTTAAAATAGAATAATTAAATTTTTCGTTAAAAAAATTAATTTTCAGTGAAAAAAAAAATTTTTTGAGATCAAATGAAGCAAATTTCCAACAAAATAGTTCAATTTTCAACCAAAGAGATGAATTTTCAATGAAGAAGATAAATTTTCAATCGAACATGGAAAAGTTCAATTTTCATTAGAAAAAAAAATTTAATGAACAAAAAATGTAATAGTTGATATTTGAACTAAAATGAATTGTAATTTTAAACTACAATAGTTGAATTCAACAAAAAAGACGAATTTTCAACAAAATAGTGGAACTTTTACGGAAAACAGATAAATTTTCAACTCAAAAGAGAATAGTTAAATTTTTACTAACAAAAAATTCATTTTTAGTAACAAAAATTAATTTTTAGTAACAAAAATTAATTTTCAACCAAATAAAATAAATTTTCAACGAAATAGTTAAATTTTCAACCATACAAATGAAATTTGTGGAAAGAAGATAATTTTCAACTGAACATGGAATAGTTTAATTTTCAGTTAAATTAATTAATTATCAATAAAAAAAATAGTTCTTCACAAAATATTTCAATTTCAAACAAAAAGAAAGGTGTTTCAATTAAAAAGATGAAGCAAAAAAAAAAAAAAAATTTCAACAAAGTAGTTAAATTTTCAACCAAAAATAGATGAATTCTTAACATAAAAATAATTAAATAAATTAATTAATAATTTCATTTCCAACCGAACAGATGAATTCTCAACAAAGAAGATAAATTTTCAACCAAAAAAAATAGTCCAATTCTCAGCTTAAAAAAATTAATTTCAAATGAAAAAATATATTTCTCAACTAGTGACATTACAAAAAAAAAGAAAAGTGTTTCAACTAAAATGATGGATCAACAAAAAAAAAAATGAATTTTCAACATAGTAGTTACATTTTGAGTAAAAAAAAATTTCAGTAAAAAAATTAATTTTCAATTGAATAAAATAAATTTTTAATCAAACATATGAATTTTCAACGAAAAACCTAAATTTTCAACCGAACGAAAAATAGTTCTATTTTCAGTTAAAATAATTAATTTTTAGATAAAAAAATTAATTCATAGTGAAGAAAAATGTTTTCAACAAAATAGTTAAATTGTTAACAAAAAGAAAGGTGTTTCAAATGAAATGATGCACCAAGCAAACATATGAATTTTTAACAAAGTAGTTCCACTTTTAATTAAGTAGTTGAATTTTCAACCAAAAAATATGAGTTCTCAACAAAAACTATAATAATTGATATATCAACTTGAAAAGATTTTTATTTCAAATAAAAAACAGTTTAATTCGACGGTTGTATAAATATAATTTTTCTTGGTTTCATCAAAAAATTCAAAAAAACTTTTAAAAGTTTCAAATATTTGAAAAAAGTATCTCGAAAATTTTAAAGAAAGTTTTTTTATTTGACAGGATTTTATAACATTTCAGAAAAAATTCGATTCAGTATAACAATTATTTAGGACTTTCAAAATTTTAGAAGAAATTTAAAGATATTTATTTGATTTATTAATTTTATTTCTAAATAATAGATATCGATCTAAATAATTGGTAGAATTTGTAGAAATTTATATAAAAATTATTTATATGTAAACCAAAAAAACAGAGGAATTCTCAACCCAAAAAGACGAATTTTCAACAAACCCTGGCGGACCGGCCGAACGCAAGCATTACGCTGCAGCGTAATGGTAAAGTAATGTTAAAGTAATGGTAAAGTAATATGGCATTACAACTAATAAAAGAAACAAAATAAATGTGCAAACTGTTGCAATTATAATAAGACGTTGAAATTTACGTCAAATGGGCATGCCGTAATTGCAACAAGTTTCTTTTTCAGCGTTAAAAAATGAAAAAATAATGTGGCTGTCATTGAAGTCGGGCCCCTGCATATTGATAACCCGCTTGAAGCTGCGTTAGCAGACTGCCAACATGCAGGGGCCAGACTTCAATGACAGCCACTTTGTTTTTTCATTTTTTATCGCTGAAAAAGCCACTTGTTGCAATTACGGCATGACCATTTAACGTAAATTTCAACGTATTATTATAATTTTAACAGTTTACATATTTATTTTGTTTCTTTTATTAATTATAATGCCATATTACTTTACCATTACTTTAACATTACTTTACCATTAGGCTGCAGCGTAATGCTTGCGTTCGGCCGGTCCGCCAGGGAACATATGACTTTTCAACCAAAAATAATGATTTTTCAACGAAATCGTTGAAATTCCCTAATTTTCCCTGACCAGTTTTAAATTCCCTGACTTTCGCAGACCTATATATTTTGGTAAGGGTATTATGAACCCTTGTGAGCACAACCAACTTTATCCACATTGTTGTAAACCTATTTGACTTTTTAAAATAATTTTGCAATGGAAATCGTTACCTTGTCGTTTATTCCAATAAATAAATATCAAAAGTGAGTGTCAAAGGCACAAGACGGCGCACAGTATTGCACTTCGGGTTGCCGCACACAGAATGTATCGAATAAATTATAATTAATTAATAAAAAATCAAATTATTATTAATTATATTATGAATCAACACATTTCACGTGTATGAATCAAATATTCTGATAAGAAATTAATAATTCACTCAAAGTTGAATTTTTTTATGGTGGATGCCCGGGTATCCTGGGTGTGTCCGCGATGTATGTATACTTTGAAGTCGATTATTTTTGCAAAAAAAATCTTAAATGAAATCTTGATACACCATTTGCTTAGAATTGAGCTAAATAACGACGATTCAAGGCCCCAAGAAAAAAAATTTAATTTGTACTCCACTTACAATACAAAAATGTACCGTGGTGGTGCACACAAAGGTTAAGGGGATTAAAACGACTCGGGTTCTCGCCACATACACAATACATCTACGAGAATGCAATCTTTAATGTCAGATTTGAGCCAAATAATCTGAAGGCAATTTTACACCCGGAAGCAAAGCGATTTTTTCGAAAAATGTTCTTGTTATTGTTTTTTGTAATTGAAAATGAAGAGTTTTTGCGCCTGTGAAATACAACGTGCCACACTGTATGCCGGGCTGCAGTGACCCAATTTAGTTTCAAGTAGAATAAAATCTGCAAGTACTCCCTGCTAAAAATTCCGGACGAATTTCGGACGAATTCCGGATTCGGAAATTTGTCCGAAATTGTCCGGGACGTGATCCGGTTTTTGTCCTCCGGATTCTATCCGGTCGTGTCCGAAATTCGTCAGGTCGAAGCTTCGAAGGTAGGTCGTAGCTTCGACCGGACAAATTTCGGGCACGACCGGATAGAATCCGGAGGACAAAAACCGGATCACGTCCCGGACAATTTCGGACAAATTTCCGAATCCGGAATTTGTCCGAAATTTGTCCGGTCGAAGGAGCACGGAAATTAATCCGAATATCATCCGGTAGAATCCGAAAGTTGTACGGTCTGATGGATTCGATCAGTCCGGGTTAGATCCGGTTGAGCCCGTATTTTGCACGGTCTGACGGATGCTATCAATCCGGATTGTGTCCGGGACGTCATCCGGATTCTATCCCGGTGTATTTAAAAATTTTCCGGATAAAGTAGAACGAATAAATAATACATCTGTATATTGTCGGTTGAATCCGAAAGTTGTACGGTCTGACAGATTCGATCAATCCGGATTGTATCCGATCATGTTCGTTCATTATGCGGTCTGACGAACCGCCTAAATGTTATATAACAAGGTTATATAAGCAGTTTACACACGATAAATGCATTCATCATTTATTTGACGCACACAAACCTATTTCTATAGCCTATTTCTATAACACTACTACATATATAACGCACTTCACTAACGCAGAATATCGCACGCTGAGTATATCGGCCGAAACGGTCCTTATATACTAACCAAGAAAATGTTTAGCGCTTGTGAGACACGAACGATAAAGCCGGATTGTGTCTGGTCGAGTCCGTGTTCTGTACGGTCTGAATGACGCGATCGATCCGGATTGTGTCCGGTCATGTCCGTGTTTTGTACGGTCTGTCAGATGTGATGAATCCGGATTGTGTCTGGTCATGTCCGTGTTTTGTACGGTTTGTCGGATGTGATGAATCCGGTTTGTGTCCGGTCATGTCCGTGTTTTGTACGGTCTGTCGGATGTGCTGAATCCGCATTGTGTCCAGTCATGACCGTGTATTATATGGTCTGGCGGATGCGATTAGTCCGATTTTTGCCCGGTCGTGTTCGGCCATGTCCATGTTTTGTACGGTCTGACGGATGCGATTAATCCGGTTAAGTCCGAAATTGTACGATTTTTAGGAATGCGATTAATGCGGATCTCATCCGGTTGAATCTGAAATTTGTCCTTTCTGACGAATGCGAATAATTTAGATCTTATCCGTCTTTGCCCGATATTTGTCTAGTTCTAGTTATTCAAACGCAATACACCCTAATCATATCCGGTATAGCAAACTGAACTAAAAAAATGAAATTCAATACACTTATAGAGTATTTAATTATAAATGAGCGAAAACAGGATGTTAAAAAGTTGTACGAGAAGTCATTTTTGATTACATTTTTAATACACTTTGAGGAAAAAAATTAGAACACTTTTGAACGAAGTATGTTGTAACATTATCAATCTATCTAACCGGGGTCGATTTTGAGTTTATCAATATTCTCAATTCAATTATAACTGCAGTTGGCTGATTTTAGTTAGAGATCTTAATTTTACTAAAAATTATACTAATTTTTAGTAATAGTAGTAATGTTACATTTTAAACTTATCTCAATGATATTAATTTTCACAGAGACATTCGTTCAATTTGCATTTACTTTTTCCTGTCCAGTAAATTGCAACCAACGATATAAGTTGATTCCAATACTGATAGGATATTAAAA
Organism: Andricus curvator; assembly: GCA_932195095.1. Lineage (NCBI taxonomy): Eukaryota > Metazoa > Arthropoda > Insecta > Hymenoptera > Cynipidae > Andricus > Andricus curvator. The sequence goes on along the minus strand of CAKNYM010051923.1, from coordinate 179,931 downwards.
CTAGCCCTAACCATTTTATAACATTTTATGAATGATTTTATTATGAATTGGATTCTCCTTTCTTTCCTTCTTTTTGGATAGAATCGGACTGTTTCCGGAGTCGATGTTTTGGACCGGACGAATATCGGATTTGAGGGGACGATTTTCCGTTTTCACTTCAATTTCACCGAATGACTACTAAAACCTGCGGATTAATTTCGGATAGAATCGGACTATTTCCGAAGTTGATGTTTTAGACCAGACAGATTTCGGATTTAATCGATCGATTTTCCGTTCTCACTTAATTTCACCGAATGACAACTAAAACCTGCTGATTAATTTTGGATAGAATCATACTATTTCCGGAGTTGATGTTTCAGACCGGACAGATTTCGGATTTAATCGGACGATTTTCCGTTTTTATTTTAATTTCACCGCATGACAACTTAAACCTGCATATTAATTTCGGATAGAATCGGAATATTTCCGGAGTCGATGTTGTTGAACGGAAGGATTTCGGATTTAAGCGGACGATTTTCCGGTTTCACTTTGACAAACATAATTTCAGGTACTGAGTTCCGGACTAATTGCGGATCAAGTCGGACTCTTTCGAGAGTGAAAGTTAACGTTCGAATAAATTTCGGATTAGACCGGACTATTTTCCATTTTTAGTTCAACGAAAATAATTTCAGGTTTTGAATTCCGGACTAATTTCGGATCAAATCGGACTCTTTCCAGAATCGAAATTTTTGGCCCGGACATAATCAGACAAATTTCTGACTGTTTTCGTACAGTTTTCGGATTAGATCAGACATATTTCGGAAAAAAATCGTGAATTGGATTGATTTCGGATAAATTCGGACCAATTTCGGAATCCAAAATTTTTAGCAGGGCTGCGTCTTCGTCACTTAGAGTAATATACAATATATTAATATAACACAGTAATAAAAATAAATAATATAACACAATAATAAAAATAAATAATATAACACAATAATAAAAATAAATAATAATGACATGATAATAATTCTTAAGTTAGTTTGATAGTATGAGAAAATAACTTCCTTACCGACAAAAAGGAGGATATTATATTACATATATTTTCGAAAAATTATCGGAACGTCCCTGGCGGACCGAACGAACGGAGCGGATACGCTACAGCGTATCCTT
>CAKNYM010051923.1:121331-165485 GCA_932195095.1 Andricus curvator | reverse complement strand
CTATCCTATCCTATCCTATCCTATCCTATCCTATCCTATCCTATCCTTTATCTATCCACGTCAACCTGCAGATTTTGCCGCCAGGTAGCTGACAGTAAAAGTAGCCAAAAAGTGAAATAAATTCCCTAATTTTTTGATAGATTCCGGAATTCTGAGGGGTAGAAAATAATAAGATTACTCAATCGCGAATGATATAAAAAGAGATAGACAAAGCTTCAAATTTACATTAGAGAGATAGAAGGAAGTAAAGAAAAAGATAAGAGTCCTCGATTACGAAAGGTAGGAAAAAAGATGGACAATTACTGAGATCGGGGATAGAAAAAAATAGCATCTTAGGGATCCAAAGTGACCCATCGATAGAGATAGAATTGTTCTATCTTTTCCTATCCCTTAATTCCTATCTTTTTCAATCTTTCTACTTCCAGCAGAACTGTCTTCTAAAAAATTCGTCGTTTTAACTTGAAAATTCAACTATTTCGTTGAAAAAATAAAAATTATTTTTCAATCAGAAAAGTGTCACGTGTTACAAAAACTTTACGACCCCCCTCCTATGTGACACTTTGCGACCTTAGGGCAGACCCCTTCCCCACCCCTTTAGAGTGTGACGTAATATGTGGACGCACCCTTACTATAAATTTTACCATTCATAAAAAAAGGGAACGCCTGTTACTAAATTTAGAAGGCGATTTAAATAAATTATAATTTTTTCATCGTCCTAGATTAAAATGGTCAGATACGCGCGAGACCGCTGCTGGGAGTCGCGTATCGATTAGGTGGACAAAGGTTACTCTGTGTGGACACACGTTGCCGACATGCCATACCTGCAGAACTGTAAATCATTCTAGCTTCGATCCTCAACATTTTACAGACGTAGGGATAAACATTTACACTTGTGCGAAAATATTTTCCCATGGGAACCTTGCCATTTTAGATTCCCGATAAACCCGAAGCTTCGACGTTTCTTTATTTTTCAAAAACCCTGCTTTATGGAGGAAAAATATAGGTTCTAGGGATTCTATGTGGTGAGGTGAGAAACCTCATTCAAAATGATTGAGCAATTTTCAAACCACATGGAGATATTATAAAGAAATTGAGGGAGGAAATAATATTTTAGAAAATTAAATTTAAGAAAATTTTTATCTACAAGGCAGAATTACGGAATTATTTATTTATTAACAATAAAAAATTCTAAAATTAAATATTAATTAAAAATTAAAATTGTTAAATATTACAAACGCTACCGCCCAAGTTATTACTTTTGGTTAAAAAAAAGTGTTCCCATAAATTTTTTTTACTTAAAAGGAATTGTTAAGAGGTTCCACTCAGGAAAAAAGTTTCTTTAATTAAAATACAATTTATTTTGATTCGAATAAATGTTTTTTTGTTCTGATAAAAAATTTTCTTCAACTTAAAGTCAAATTCTTAATTTTCAAGTTAATTTTGGTTATGGGAAAAAAATTCTGTTAGATAAACAGTTTCTTTGATTCAAGACAAATATTTTTCTGAGTGTCCACTAGGCCGTTTGAGGTCTGAAAATAAGTTTTCTTAATTTTCGAATTTGAAAAAAATGCAAAGGCCTCAACAACTTTTTCACCACTCGAAAGTATTTTATTATTTGTTGACGAATAAGTCTTCAATTTTGTTGAACAAAAAAAAATTTGTTGAAGATATTATTGTGCTTAGAAGGCGGAAATTTTGTAATTTCATTACAATTAATAATTTGAAATGACCCGTAAAAAATTTTTTTTCTGGAATAATATGCACAGAATTTCTTATAAAATATTTATAAAAAATTCTCCATAATGAATCACTTTTTAAAATGAAAACATCACTTTTGTGATCTTTGAATTTTATTAAATTCCTTTGAATTATTGTGAATTCGCTCTGATTTTTTTTAAATTCTCTTGAAATCCACCACATTTAATGGTTTTTTTGGATTTCCAATTTCTCAATTCACCCTGAAAATTCGTAAGTTAACATTGAATTCTTATGAATTTTATGGGATATTGATTCAGTCCCATTTATTTGAATTAAATTTTGTTTTTTTCATTTAAAAAATGTTGTTGCATTCACTTGAGTTATTTTTATTCCACCCTAGATTCTTTAAAAATTATCTTAAATTCGTATCAATTTCATTGAATTCTCTTGAATACCCTTTAATTCTTATTGATTTATCCTGAATTATTTTAAATTCACTCGATTTTACTCAATTCAATGGATTTTTTTTCTTTCTTTAAATTCTTTTGAATGTCCTTGCATTTTTCTTTATTTAGTCCAAACTTCATGGATTCAATCAATTTTGTTAATATTTTTTCATTGTATTCAATTGACTTGAATTTCATAAAAGTCTCCTGAATTCTTTTGAATTCTTCTAAATTTACTCTGATTCTATTGAAATCATTGGTTTTTTTAATTTACTCTGAATTATGACGAATTTATCCCCAATGCATTTTGGTATTGTTCAAAAATCGAAAACTAAAAAAATTCATTTTCAGACCTAAAATGGCCTAGCAGAACATCTAACATTTTCTTCTAAATAAAAGAAAATTTATGGAGGTATCTTTCCATCAAAAGGAAGAAATTTAGGAGGTAGAGTTTGCAAAATTTGAAAATTACAATTTTTAGTTGACACCCTAATGTACCGTTTATGGTAAACAATTTTTCATTGAATAAAAATGGAAATTATTAAAAATAATAAATAATTAACAAGTTTCTACAAAAAACCTCCTGATTGAATAAAATCGGTTGGCGCTTAACAATTAAAAGTTAAATTTTTCAAAACGATACCCCTCCAATTTTTTTCTCACAGTGATAGAAACTCACTCGAATTTTTCCAACTTTTTAAAAGTTTTAGTAGAGCCAGGCAGTTTTTAACATTTTTTGAAATTGATTATATAGCTGCAGAAATGGTATAAAAATAATTTTTTATTGAAGAATAAATTAATTTTTTCTTTTTCTGCTAGATTAACATTGATTTTCAAAAATTTGAAATCTTTTTACATGAAATCGATTTATTTTCAATTAGAATAGCAAGCCATGATTTAATGTGTTTGAAACAAAAATTTTGTGGTTGGTAATAGCAGTTTGAAAATTAATCAAAATGACAAACTTCACGAAAACTATAAGGAAGCAAATTTTTTGTTTGGAAATATAAAATGGCAACATGTTACTATAATTTAAACTAAATGAATTTTAGGTAAAACATTTTTTAACTTTTTAAAAATAAATGTTAATCCAAGCGAATCCTAAAACGTCATTTGTTCTTTGTTAAAAAAGAATTCCTGCATTCGGCAGGAATTTTTTTTATCATTTTCAATTTTATATTCTTACTTGCTACATAAAACAACAAAGAACGCGTTTTTCTACCATTTTTGAAATCTTCAAATAATCTTCAAAAATTTCCAAAGTTTAAAGAACTTGCTGCACAACTAAAATTTTTTTTTTATTATAGAAATATATTTAAAAAATATGCAATAATAATCATCTTATAACCTGAATCATAACACAATAAATATATTTAGAATTTAATTCTACTATTTTCTTCTTCAATTTTAATTTATATTAGTTGTTTACTATCTAAAATATTATTTATATAATACTGTTAATAATTACAAATGAATAAGTTCATTGCAAAATTTCAATGAATATCTACTGTGATGAATATTTAAGCATTTCCTCATTTTCCAAATATATACTAAAAAAATAAATAAAATAATAAAAACTTACGACAAATTACAGCAGAATGCTCGTCACCACAAGCAACAGATGTCACGGGATCCTTTCTGATAAAGAAATGTGATGCCACATTGTCTGCAAATCTACTTCGGCCAATTGTAAAGACAGCACCAGTTTCTAAAAAAAAAAATTTTGTTAATATATCAATTTAAAATGTAATCCTGCTTGAGTTTTTATATTTTACCTCTCAAATAAAAATAATTTTGTATAGTTTGCTAAAAACGCAAAAATTTAATTTCTCAAAGTCAATCATTATTGTCGTAAGAAATTAAAATGTCCAAATAAACAACAACGAATTAAATATAAAAGATATACATATAGTTGTTCCTTTTGAAGCCTACCAAAAATAATAATTTATTGTGAAAAACACTTCTGTTTAAAAATTTAAATACAAAGTTAATAAATAGAGTTATATTATTTTGACAAATTATGCCACATTTTCGGCATCTAATTAGACAAATTCTTTGATTTCTAAAATTAGCTAATCTGAATAATAGACGTGAAAATTTCTGTATTAAAAATATTATTTGAAATCCAAAGTGGAATCTGATCCACTGGTAAAAACCTCAATCATTATTCCTATTCACAATCAATATTGTATTTTTCATGAAAACTGAAGGGCTGAATAATTTTGAATGAAAAGTAAAAATTTCGAATAACTATTTATTTTTTAGCCTTATTTGTTTATTGGTTTATTTGTTTTTGAAATTATATAAATATAATTTTCCTAAGTATCTTACAAAAATTAAAAATGATTTTTGAAAATTTCAGATATGTCAAATCAAGATTTCAACAAAAAAGTTCATCTTCAAACGGATAGTTGAATTAAAAAAAGATGAATTCCAAAAGAAAAATGTAAGAGTTAATATTTCAATTTAAAAGTACTTGTATTTTAAATAAAGAACAGTTAAATTCATCCAAAAGAGACAAATTTTCAACAAAATAGTTGAATCCTCACCAAAAAGATTATTTTTCAACCAGTTGTATTTTCAACGAAAAAACATTAAATATTTTCTAAAGGGCCGAATTTTCTGCAAAACTATTTAATTTTTTAAACCAAAAGTATTAATTTTCCACAAAAAAGTTAATTTTCAACCAAATAATTGAATTTTCAAACAAATACATGCATTCTATCAAGGTTAATTTTCTACCAAAAAAGACCAATTATCAAATAAAATTATGAATCTTCAACGAATTTGAATTCATCCATAAATACGGATTTTCGACAAGATAGTTGAATCCTCAACAAAAAAATATTTTTCTTTAAAAAAAAACATTTACAATTTTAATTTAAAAAAAAATTGCAACCAAAAAAGCTTCATCAGTTCAGAATAAAAAAAAAATTGAAGACAAACTATAATTTGAGGGAAAAAATCATTTTTAATATGAAACAAATATTTCGAATCACTATTTTTTAATTTACATAGGTTTGTCGAGAAAATTCAAAAAGATTTATGAAGATTTCAGATATGTCGAAAAAGTATCTAGAAAATTTCTAAGAATTTTATTTTTATTTTACAGGATTTTACCAAATTTTATGAAAAATTTGAGTGCTTTAAAATATATTTAAAACTTTTCGACGTTTGAAAAAATTTAAGAATGTTTGATAAATGTTTATAAATCTTTCAAAGTTTCAAAATATTTTTAATCTCTTCAAAATTCCAAAAATTTCTAAACATCTTTTAAACTGACTTGAAAATTTTGAAAATATTTTTTGTAATTTTTTATAATCTTTTTACATATTTTTCTAAAATTAATTTTAAAAAAATAAGGAATTACTGTAAATGTTCCCAGGAATCTTGTGAAATTCTTTTTTATCATCTTGAAACCTTCCATATTCTTGAAAAAAATACTTAAAAATTTTATTTCGAAATCTTCAAACATCTACATTTTGTTTTAAGATGTTTGAAATGTTTTATTATTTTTGAAATTTTTAATAACATTTAATTATCTTTTCAAATGTTTCGAATTTCCCCTAAAATTTTAAACACATTCTGCAAAATTAAAAATATTGCCTTTAAATCTTACAGAATATTTTTTGATAATTTTGGAAATCTTTCGAAATGTTTTGAAATATTTTTAAATATTCTTTTGAAATGAATTTTCTCAAATGAAAAATCATTAAAAGTTTTGCGAGATATCTTGAGCAAAATTTTTTATTCTCTTGCAACCTTTCAAAATTTTTTCTTCGATATCTTCAAAAATATAAATTTTGTTTTCAATAAAATTATTATTGTATGCCTTCAAAACTTCTAAATATCTCTCAATCTTATTCAAATTTTTCCTAAACTTTTGTAGTCTTGCACAATTGAAAAATTTTGCTTTAAAATCTTCTACATTCTTTTCCGAAATTTAATAAAATCATTTGAAATCTTCTTAAATGTTTTTAAAAATGTTGTTTAAATTCATTTTAATTTTCCCTAGAATTTTGAAAAAAAGTTATTATCTTAAAAACTTCAAAATCTTCAAAAAAGCTTCAAAATTGTATTTCAAAATCTTAAAAACTCTAGATTTTGTTTGAAATTGGTCGGTACCGGTAATTTTTTGTTTACTTTGAATGTGTGAAAAAGTTTAAAAAATTATTATACTCTGGTAGCCAAATTTTGAGAACAGAATTATTTTCCGATATTGAAAACTAATTAAAATTAAAACTTTCTCTTCTATTAATAATGTTTAGGATCATTCAAATATAATTTCTATTATCAAATAGAATATTGTTACCTTTATTACTAAAGAATTATTTATAATATAAAGTTATTCTTTTAGAAATAAATGTTTAGAATTAAGTTTCCTTTTTTGGAAATTGAGATTTTCTGAAACAGATTTTCAAGTTTTTGACGAGTAAACAAAATTCATGATCTCCCGATTCAATCCGTTCCTAGATAATTATAGTAACACTAAGAAATAATTGATGTCACAAACATATTGTTTATAATTATGTACCTGAGGATATAAATGAAGCAATTAATTAAAAACTAATCATATTTTTTATTTAATAATTGTACTGCCAGAGTCATTAGGTATAATTGCAAGAAAAGGGATGAATAAGTGATCGATTTGGCAAAAACATGCAATGTCATTAAACCTTCATTATACTTTCCACATGCATATTGGGTTATATTGATGTTCGTTAAGCAAGCTTCATTAGTATTAAAAATGTATGTGCTCAAAATTCATAAACTTGATTGTACTTGATGCTATTTATGGAAAGGGCATTGACACTTAAATTCTTTATTTTTATAATAATTAATTATTTATGCTGGCAATAAACATAATAATATAATGCTTTTTATATGATTATTCTGTACGATAAGAATACAATATAAATAAAAATACTATGTACAAAAAAAGCTGTCTATTCAAAACTTAATTCAATCCTAAACTATGGAAAATCACAGAACAATTGTTATACTTCAAAATTGTAAAATAACCGTTTTTTTATAAATACAAACTCTATTTTTAATAGGATTTTTTTTTACCAAGGGGCTATTAAAAAAGCTATTGAAATAATTATCTGCACTCAGTTCTCTTCAGCGACACCTACTGTACTTTTATGGCTAGGTGGTGAAATATTGTGCGTGATACGTGCAATATGAGTGCAAAGACCTTTTTTAACTAAAACAAAAGATTTCGATTTTGCAAGTGAATTTATCTAATTTTATAATAAATGATGCACTGGATATTTACCCGGTATATTTTCGATATCCGGCAAATCCATGTTTACACCACGCGCCACGCAACCGGTATACTAACTGCCGGCTGGTGTGGTAGCAAGTTGAACTCAACCAGTTGCCCAGCAACTGGAAATCAATTCTCAATGGCACAAACTGAAGGGAATTGTGACGATAAGGTTGAAAATGAACGTGCGCAACAAATTTCCACCGATCGAATAAAAAAAGAACAAAATCGTAATAATGAAAATTTAAAAAAGGGACAGTGTCTGCGTGTACCGAAAAAATCCGGGTATTTTTACCGAAATTTCGGTATTAATAGTCCCGTTTCTAGATCCCGCTATTCGTACCGAATTTTCGGTACATGTAACCACGGTAAAAAAATTATTCCTCTTGATTATACGAGTTAAAATTAGTTTGGGACCGTACTTAAATTACGTAACAGCTCAAGAGGGGGGGGGGGGCCCCACCCCCCTCCCCCCACCCCCCCATACACTTCAAGGGGGGGGGGGGTCCTTCATTCATGTATTTGACTTTACGCGCCAAAAGAAACCTGGTAATTAAAAAACAAACCCAGCCAAAAACAATTTTCAAAAAATTCAGGAGAAATTCGAGGATTTGAAAAAAAATCTTGCAAAAGTCGGGGAATTTCTATAACTTTAAATAACTGCCAAGAAGAATAAATTTGAAATTTTTCAATTTTAATTTACAAATTGTTTTATTATGTTTAAAAAAAATATTCTAGGGTAAAAATTTACAAGTTTAAGATTCTGGTCCTTGGATATTAATGGTCAGGGAAAATTTAAAATTGTTCATGGAATATGGAATATGGATATGACATTCTTGTTAGTAATTTATTTTCCTTATATTTCTATTTCTATTTCATTTTTTGCAGTTGCTTTCTCCTAGAGATTATCTTTTTAGTTATAAATTTTATTATTTTTTTGGAATTTGACTGTTTTGTTGAAAATTCGTCTTTCTGGGTTGAAAATTCAACTATTTTCGTAGAAAATGTACTTTTTGTTTGAAATTCATGTTTTGGTGTTGGAAAGTCAACTGAAATCTTTTTTGGATGAATATACAACTATTTTTTTGAACAATTGTCTTTTTAATTTAAAAATTCATCTTCATAAATAAAAATTGCTTTTTGGTTTCAAATTCAACTGTTTGGTTAAAAAGTCGTCTTTTTGGTTTGCAAATTCCACAATTTTCTTATTGCTGAAAAATTAAACTATTCAGTTGAAAACTATTTTTTTGGTTGAAAATTCATATTTTTGGTTAAAAATTAACTGTTTCGTTTAAAATTGAAATTGAAATATTTGGTTTATAATTAAACTATTTTTATGAAAATTTACCTTTTTCATAGAAAATAAACTTTTAGGTTAAAAAAACATATTTCGGGTTGAAAATTCATGTATGTTGTTGAAAATGCATTTTTTTGGTAAAACATCAATCTTCATAGTGGAAATTTTATCTTTTTGGGTTAAAGTTTAACTATTTGGTTACAAATTTATCTATTTTGGTTAAAAATTCAACTCATTCTTTGAAAGTTGAACTACTTTGTTAAAAATTCATTTTTTTAGTTCAACTCTTGGATTGAAAATTTAACATTTTTGTTAAAAATTAGTTTTTTTAATTTTTTAATTTTTTTTCTGAAAATTTAATCATTCTATTTTTGGTTGAGAATGTATTCTTTATAGGCTGAAAATTCAGCTGTTTAGTAGACAAGTCATGTATGATGTTAAAGTTCATCTTTTTGGTTAGAAAAATAATCTTCTTTTGTTGAAAATTTGTTCCTTTTGGTTGAGGATTCATCTATTTAGTTCAAAAAATAATCTTTTTTGATTGAATTTAACTGTTTAAAAACATGTCATTTTATCTGATTGCTTGAGGATTCAACTATTGCGTTAAAAATTTGCTTTTTTCTCGGTTAATTCAACTGGTCGAAAATTCATATTTTGTGGAAAATTCATCGTCTATAGTGAAAAAGTCATCCTTCTTTGTTAAAAAAGAACTTTTTCGTTGAAAATTCGGCTTTTTGGGTTGAAAATGTATCTTCGTAGATACATTTTTTTAACTATTTTGACAAAGTCATCTTTTTGGTCAAAAATTCAAAAACTTTCTTAAAAATTTGTCCTTTTGAGTTAAACCTTCACCTTTTATGGTAGAAAATCATCTTTCTTGGTTAAAAATTCATCTGACTTCGAATAAATTCATCTTTTTGGCTTGATTTAACTGTTCGGTTAAAAGTGGACCTATTTTATTGAAAATTCATCTCTTTTGCTCAAAAGTTCAACTAGTTGGTTCTTAATGCAACTGCTAGTTCAAAATTTAATTTGTTATTGTTGAAAGTTCACCATTTTGTTTAAAAATTTATTTACATTTTATTACATTCTATTTTTCATTATTTAGAATGACTGCAACGGATTAAAATCTATTTAAAATACCCTAAGATATTTCTAATACTTTAAAATCTTTTGGAATACCTTGCAATTTTTTTAAACTCTTCAAAATTCCTTGGAATTTGGAAAAAATACACTAAAATATGTAAAATTCTTCGAAATTCCTTCAAATTATTAGAATCAATTGAACATTTCTTGAAACCATTAAAAATATCATAAAATCTGTAAGATTATTTGTAATGACTTTAAATTATTGAAATCTATTTAAAATACCCTAAAATATTTCTAACCCTTTAAAATCTTTTGAAATGCCTTAAAATTTTTTTTCTCTGGAAAATTCCTTGGAATTTTTAAAAATACCCTAAAATCTGTCAAATTCATCGAAATTCCTTCAAATTATTATAATCCATTGAAAATTCCTTGAAATTTTAAAAAATACCCATAAATCTTTAAGATTATTTGGAATGACTTAAATGATTGAAATCTATTTTCCTTTGAAATGACTTCGAATGCTTGAAATTTGTTTGAAATACCCTGAAATATTTCAAATCCTTTAAGATCTGTTGAAAACCTTTCAAATTATTGAAGTCAATTGATAATTCCTTGAAATTTGTTTAAATTTTCTTCGAAATTCCTTCAAATTATTGGAATATATTTAAAAATGTCTTGGTATATATTTTAAAATAACCTAGCATATTTCAAATCCTTTAAAATCTTTTGAAATCCCTTGAAACCTTTAGAAGCTCTTGAAAATTCCTTGGTATTTAGAAAAATGCCCTGAAATTTTTAAAATACCCTGAAATCTTTAAAATCCTTCGAAATTCCTTCAAATTATTGAAAAATATTAAAAATTTATTAGAATCTTTTAACATACCCTAGCATATTTCAAATCCTTTGAAATCTTTTTAAATCCCTTGACACTTTTGAAAGCTCTTGAAAATTCCTTATTATTTAAAAAATGCCCTAAAATCCTTAAAATACCCTAAAATCTTTCAAATCCTTCATAATTCCTTCAAATTATTGAAATATATTAAAACAATTTTGGCATATATTTTAAAATACCCTAGCATATTTCAAATCCTTTGAAATCTTTTGAAATCCCTTGAAACTTTTAAAAGCTCTTGAAAATTCCTCAGGATTCAAAAAAATACCCTAAAATGCTTAAAATATCCTGAAATCTTTAAAATCCTTCGAAATTTCCTGAAATTATTGAAAAATATTGATAATTTCTTGAAATCTTTTAAAATACCCTAAATTATTTCAAAAGAATTAAGGAAAAATCAGAAATAGGTATATAGACCGGAATTCAATAGCGTTTAACCCATGGGTTAATTTATTGAAAGAAAAGTGATTAAAGTGACATTTGCATTTAAAAAAGTGACCACAGTGGCCTTATCCTGAAAAATGTACTAAAAAGTGATTTGAGAAAAAAAATTACTGAAAGTGACTACAGTTACTTAAAGTGCTTCTTATAGAAATGCCTTGACTTTTGCCATTTTTGTTTCAAAATCTTTGACTTTTCCTTGATTTCCAGGATTTTTCCAACTGGCGGCCACCCTGAAAAAATTAAGCAGTGTCTACGTATGCGGAGAAAATACGTTTATTTGTACCGAAATTTTGGAACAAAATTTTTTTCTTTTTCAAGGCGAGATTTTTCAATAACAAAATTCTCAGAATTTTAAACTTTCTAGTTAATTTAGATGTGAATTTGGTGTAATTGGAAATTTAATAGTATATTACACAAAAATACACGCAATAAAGTCCCTTGTAAAATGGACTTCAGAGAATCGATAGCTAGACACCCCTGATGAAAATGTTTGTTTTGCTTTAATTATGAATTTGGAAGTATTTTTAGAATTTGTTAATATGTTGAACATCACTTGAATGAATTCATGATTTTTATTTTTATTTTTATTTTTATTTTACTACTACCATTTTTTAATCTTTTTATTTATACACGTTAAATTATTAAATTAAGAAGCAGTAAATTAATTCTCGCCTTGAATCGGGATAATAAAAACCAGGGCATCTTGATCTTTCTTGTACTAGGTTATAATTTGCACAGGCAATCTGTTTTAAATATATAATTCTGTTAAACTTTTTTCGAAAAATTGCTTTCTACCAATTTTTCCAAAATCGTAATTTTTAGAAATTTTTGTGATGAAATAATTTTGCCAAAAAAGGAAAATGTTGAATGTTGAAAATTTTCCAAATCTACATAAAATTAACAAAAAAATAAATAAAAGTACCTAAATTGTTTATTAACGAAATCGAAATAATTCGGAAGTGAAAATGAACAAAACTATAAAAGTTCAGAAATTTCACATTACCGAATATAATAAATTTCCGAAATTTAAAATTGTAAGTGACCCAACATATAGCTTTCCAATAAGCTGTTTTCAATTTCAAACTGCATGTATATAAAATAAAAATTTTCCCAGCGGAGTGAAAGGAGAAGAACTATTTTTCTGAATAAAAATTTAATTAAAAAAAAATATATATATATATATATATATTATTCTAGCAGATACAAAATATTAAACATGATTTTTTTCGGAAATTTAACATTTCTGTAAACTAATTTCATGAATTTGAAATTTTTTCAATTTACTAATTTCGGAAATTCAAAAGTTCTGTAATTTATTAATGTCACAAACTTGAAACTTCAGGTTTTAAAATTTCGGTAATTATACAATTCTAGAAATTTGAAATTAAAATTTTTGTCTCGAAATTCCAGGGAACAGTTAAAATTATTCATTTTTTAAAAATTATTTAAAGGAAATATTTCAAAATATTTGAAATGATTTTCTAAAATTTCGGAAAAAATGTAGAAGATTTTTAAGGATGTTAAAAGATTTCAAAAGAATAAAAAAAATGTCTTACGATTTCTCGGAAAACTTTTAATCATTTTTTATTTGAAAGGATTTCAAAACATTCCAAAAGATTTCTAAAATTGTCAAAGAAAGAACTTGGAAGATTTCAAAGCAATTTTTTTAATTCTGCAAAATTTTTTTGAAATTGCAGGAAAAATTCGAATCTTTTTAACAGATATTTAGAAGTTTTTAAACAATTTCAAAAAGTTAACAACAAAATGTTAATTTTTAAAGATTTTGAAATAAAATTTTGAAGTTTTTTTTTAAGATTTTCAAACATTTTGAGATAATAACAATTTTTCAGTTTAAAAAATATTTAGAAATTTTTAGAATTTTGAAGTGATACAAAATATTTTAAAACTTAGAAAGGTTTCCGAACTTTTATAAAATATTCTTAAATTTGTTCTAAGCGTCAAAATGTCAAATTTTTCTAAAAATTTTGTAGAATCCTGTAAAAAAAAATTCTTAGAAATTTTCTAGATACTTGTTCGAAATATCTAAAATCTTCGAAAAAACTTTTGGACTTTTTTTAAAAAACCTAATTATATTTATATAACCTCAAAGCAAAAAAAAATAGTCATTTGAAATGTTCATTTTGTGTTAAAAATTATTTTTTCCTTAAAATTATAATTTTCCTATTTTTTATTTTGGACTGAAAAATCTTCTTTGGTTGAAAATTCGTCAATTTTTTTAAAACTTCATATTTTTGGATTGAAAATTTAGCTCTTTTGATAGACATTTTATCTGTTTTATTAAAATTGCAAATGTTTGTTTTGAAATTAAAATGTTTTTCGCTGAAGATTCAAATATTTTGTTGCAAATTCGTATTTTTGGATAAATGAAAAACTTTTCGATTTAAAATTAAAAATATTTTTAGTTCAAATCTCAACTATTATATTTTTTATTTAAATTCATCTGTTTTGTTTGAAAATTCAATTGCTTGGTTAAAAGTTGAAATATTTTGTTAAAAATTCACTTGTTTGGTTGAAGATTCATCTCTTTGGTTGAAATTTCAACCATTGTATTGAAAATTTGTCTTTTTTATGCAGGAAATTAATCTTCTTGGTTAAAATATCACCTTTTTGGTTGAGGATGCAACTATTGTGTTGATTTTTTTAAATGAATTCAACTGTTTTTCATTTAAAATTAAAATCTTTTTGGACTGTAATATCAACTATAACATTTTTTTGAGAATTCATCTTTTTTGGTTGAAAATTCAATTATTTGGTTAAAAGTTTACTTTGTCAAAAAGTCATTCTTTTCGTTCAAGATTCACTATTTCAGTTGATAATTTGTTTGATTTTTTGTTACAAAATTAATCTCCTTGATAGAAAGTTCATATATTTGGTTGAAAATTAAATTATTTGTTTGAAAATGAACTTTTTTGTGGAAAATTCGTCTCTTTTGGAAAATATTTCATGTTTTTCGGTTAAAAATACACCTGGTTAAAAATTGAAATATTTTGTTGAAAATTTATGTTTTCTTCGAAGAATTCAACTGTTTCTTATTTAAAATAAAAATATGTTTGGATTGAAATGTCAACTATTACAGTTTTCGTTGAGAATTTATCTTTTTTGGTTGAAAATTCAACTATTTGCTTTCAGATTCACTTTTTTGTTGAAATTTTGGATAAGGTTCCGAAAAGTACTTACCTCCGATTTATTTGAAACTTTTTATACCGATATGTAATGACTCGCTGATTACAAAAATGATAGTGAAAATAACCGCGAATTTGATTCTGAAGGTCAAACCAGCCAAAAAACTATAAAATTACAATTTACAAAAAAGCTTCTTATAAAAGTAGTAGATCTTTTAAAAATACTCCTTTCATGTTATACACATTTTTTCCAAAAAAACTTTTATTTTTTGAGAAAAAAAGAAAAATGTTGGTACAAAGTGTAGAATTGTTTCGAATTGTTTCGCCATTTCCCTTTTGGGATCTCCGTGACACACTCGGTGAGGAAAGTAGTAATGTGGGGGAGGGTTATCGATTTTTAGATTGATCTAGAATTCCCGTGTTATTTATTTAAATAACTCGTTCGTTCCGCAACACTGCTCCGACCCAGGTTGCTGATCAATCTCTCTAGCGATCACCCCAAGTGAAGAGCCTCACAAAGTCATCATATGAAGTTCCTCACTCGGGCCCATTAGTACCAAGGTCTATGGATTTTTTCATCCAAGCTCTTGTGTTTCTACGGCTTCTGATGTGTCTTCGAATTAGGGTCTGATTCACGCATTCAAACCATTTTTCCGCGGTCTGCCTCTGGGCACACCACCATTTACTTTACCTTGATACACGTGTTTCGTCAGTCGTTCATCTTTCATTCTCTCAACAAGCCCAAACCATCTTGAAGAATTTCGTTCACATATATATGTGAAAGAAGAATATATGTCAATCAGTGTCTCCTCTACACCGCATTCTTTGAGGATTATCTTATTACTCACTTTGTCCATTAGTGTTTTGCTCCATATCATGCGCAGCAATTTAATGTTGATCACGTTAATTTTACTCTTATTTTCTTGATAGGCCCAGGTCTCGCTAGTGTACATCAGAGTCTGTATAAATATAGAATTATGTATTGTCCTTTTTGCTTTACTTGATACATTTTTAATTCTGATAATGGACTCTGCTCTAACGATAACCTACTAATCCTCATTTATACGTCTATCCAATTCTCCATCTATCTTTCCGTCATTAGTGAATAGGCTACCAAGATATATGTACTTATCAACTTGTTCTATTCTCTTATCATTTAGGACAATGTTGCACATTGTTTTCTCCCCCTTTCCTTCAAACACCATAATTTTTGTTTTATTTACGCTAATTTTGAGGACTATGTTCTTCATGCTTGTATTCAGTTTCTTCAACATTCTTTGCAAGTTTTCGATTGACTCTGCCGTAATAACCTTATCATCTGCGAACGCTAACCCACGTACACTCACTGTCCCGAGATCGACACATTCATCGTCAAAGAGGGCCATTCTTAGACACTTGTCCATGAATATGATAAATAGCCATGAGGATAACGCATCCAAACCAAACAGCTTGCATAACATCGAACCAGTCACACAGTTTCCCATTTACCCTTGCACTCGCTTTACTACCTGTATATATTGTTTTCATTGTTTGTAGGAGCCATCCATTGACTCCGTACTCTTTCAGGACTTCCCAAAATTTACTTCTATTCACCTTGCCAAACGCTTTTTCTTATAGGTCAACAAATGCTCAGAAAACTTTTTTCCTTACTCTCAAACTTTTTTCTGTGATCTGCCTTAAGCTAAATATTTGATCCGTACATGAACTTCCTGACATACATCCACTTTGGACTTCCCATATCTTTTCTTCCGTTATTTTTATTACCCTCGTGACGTTGGAAAAGGGTATGGTTTTGACCCAAATTATTTTTGTGACCAGTCACATGGGTGCCTTCCCGCCTCCCACGATACGTTGGAAAGGTTTAGGAGTTTGACCTACATTATTGATGTGGCTAATCATAAGGGTGCCTTCCCGCCCTACGCGAGAAGTTAGAAAGGGGAAGGTACACGACCTACATTATTCCTGCGACCAGACACAGGAGTATTTTTTCAAGTGCTACAACTTTTATTCCAGATTTTTTCCTCTCAAGACAATATTTATCGAAATATAGGGAAAAAATGAATTTTAAAAACACCGTTTTTTGATGTTTTGACCTTGAAAATCAAATTGGCGGGTATATTCCCTAACATTTTCGTGATCACCGAGTCCAAATTTGTAGGTATACCTAGTTTCAAATCAGTTGGAGGTAAGTATTTTTAGATGAAGTTCCGGAAAGTACTTACCTCCTAGCTGAAGTTTTTGCAAAATGTACTTGTTGGCACATTATCCCCTTTTTCTTGATAAATAATTGATTTAAGCGATAAGTTTGAACATCATAAAAGACGTATTTTTTCGAGGGCCACAACTTTTATTTCTGACTTTTTCCTCTTAAACCAATATTTATCGAAACATAGTGAAGAAATGACAAAAAAAAACACCGTTTTTTGGTGTTTTGACCTTGAAAATCAAATTTTTGGGTATTTTCACTATCATTTTCGTAATCAGCGAGTCAAAGTACATGGATATACTTAGTTTCAAATCAATCGCAGGTAAATACTTTTCGGAACTGCACCCGAAATTTTCATTTGAAATATCTGAAATTTTCAGATATCTTTTTGAATTTTCTCAAGATTCTCAGGAAAGTTATATTCATATAATCTTAAAAACAAATAAAGAAATATGTGGACTTAAAAAATGAATATTCATTAGAAATTTTTATTTTGTATTCAAAATGATTTTTCCTTGCAAAACGAAAAACTAAACACGCACTTATATAAAAATTGAAGTTCTTATATGGTGAGTATCACATGCCCTTAATTAACCCATTGCTCTATTACTCTCTATACGCCTCCGTGCTTTGAGGGTTTCCTGGCAGGCAATATTTAATTACACTCGCGGCCTTATTATTATAGTAATGTTTTTTTTTACTTTTTTAATGTTTCAAATCGTTCAGGGATTAAATTTTCATAATTTAACAAAATTTGATTAATAACCATTTTGAAATAAAATTTTTTTGTATAAGGAAACGTCCATTAACTAGGTAAGGATGATTTTTGAAATTTTAGCGCCCTATTCACCTACTGTACGGATTCGTAAGATTTTCATGCCCCCCCCCCCCCCAAGACCTTTCTACGTAAGATTCTATTTTTAAAAATAAATATATCAAAAATAAATCAAACTTTTCACTGTAAAAGAGATTTCAAAAGATTTGAAATATTCCAACTGATTTGAAATGATTTAAACACATTTTACTGGATTTTTAGGTATTTTTAAGAATTACAAGATTCTTGCGGATTTAACGAGTTTCCCGAAACATTTGTAATGCCGGTAGATTTTAATGGAATTTCAAAGATTATTTAAATGGATTTCAAGGAATTTCATAAGATTTCAAAATATTTGTAAAGATTTTCAACGATTTTGAGGGATTTTCACGGATGTTAAGATAATTAAAGGGGTTTCTATGATTTCACAAGATTTCAAAGGATTTTAAGAGATTTCAAAAGATTTATCGGAATTTTTAAGGCTTATCAAATATAGTAAAGAATTAAAAGGGATTTCAAGAAACTTTAATGACTTTCAGAAGATTTTAATGGATTTAGAGATATTTTAAGGGATTTCATATGGAAGGATTTCCACGGTTTTTAAAGATTTAAATGAATTTTAAAGGGATTTCAAAGATTTCAAATTATTCTTGTAATATTTCGAAATGGTTCACGGGATTTTAAGGATTATACTGATTATTGAAGATGTTAAGGGGTTTTACAGATTTCAAGCGATTTCAAGGGTTTCAAAAGATTTCACGGAATCTCAGAAAATTTTCAGGGATTTCCACATTTTCTAAAGGATTTCAAGGGACTTCCAGGGAACTCGATAATCTTAATAGGGTTACAAGAGAGTACAATATCCATGTGATTGAGCGAATTTCAAGGAATTTTCATATTATTTAACAAATTTTTAGTGATATACAAAGAATTCAAAACAATAATTCACGTTCTGTCCTCTTTTTTTTTATTTGAAAATTCAAAAAAAATTTCCTATTTGTTCGAAAATTGTGACAACATTTTTAATTATACACCTTCACTGATGAACAACAATAAAAAATTATTAATTTAACAAGATTTGTTTGCCTAATTTAGAATTATTCAAAAATGTGAAAAAAAAACTTTTTTTGGAACTAGTTAAATGCACACTTTAAAAAAAAAGCGAGAAAAAAAGTTGAATATGTAGCTCCTGAAATTTCTTTAATTTATACCAAGGGAACATGTTATTGTTTTGGTTTTATGAAAAACAATTTATTTGTAGTGTTTAAAACGTTTTAAAACCGTGAAAAAATATCCTGAATCATGCAAATTGTTTTCCAAAAAAGCAAAATGATAACATTTTTCTTTGGTTCAAGCTTAAGGAATGTCAGGTACGACAGATACAACTGTTACCAAAATGTGTACGTATGACTCAATGCAAAAAAAAAAAATGTTTTTCGCACATTTTCAAAAAATTGTGAATTGAGCAAAACATTTTTCGTTATTTTTTTGATTTTCTGTTATTGTTCGCTAGTGAAACTGTATATATGAAAAATTCATCATAAGTTTTGAACTCAAAGAAATGTTTGCTTTTTTTTATGAGGTCGATGAAATAGTTATTCTCAAAGTATATAACAAGTAAAAATAAATTTTCTCAAAATATTCAATATGTATATCAGGCGAAAACTTAAGAAACTAAATTTAGAATAAATCAGAATCAAAATTTTTTCTTTGACGGAAATAAAAAAAATGCTCTAAATTTGATAGTTGTATACTTTTTTCCCAAGAATTTTGTATTTGAAGCCCAATACCATAAGTCCCAAAAATCAGGTCTGAAACACTAAGCCCCGAACTAAATGTCCTAAACCGTAAGTGCCAAAATTATAAGGTCTAAAACCATAAGACCCAAAACTATGAGTCCCAAAAGTGTAAGGCATAAAATAAGGTCCCAACTACAAGCCTTAAACCAAAATTTAAGAAATTCAATTAAGAATAAATAAAAATTTAAGAAATTAAATTCGGAATAAATTAAAATTTAAGTTCCTCTCTAACGTCCAACATTCAGAATAAATTACGAAATTCTAAGAAAAAACAAAAATCCAAGAATAAAATTTGGACAACACGGTCTTAAATTTGCTCCAAATTTTATCATTAGATTCTTGTTTTTTTTTTTTTATTTCGAAAAGTTTCGTAGGTGAAGTCCAAAACCGTAAGGCAGACTGCCATAAGTCCCAAAAAAGGTATTTGGCATTAAGACCCAAACTGCAAGTTCTGTCTGTAAGTCCCAAAGGCATAAGGCCAAAATTGATAATACCGAAAACAATAAGTCTCAAAAATATAAAACCTAAAATAAGGTCTCAACTACAAGTCTTAAAGCCAAAATTTATCAAATTAAATTCAGAATAAATGCAAATTTTAATTTCTTCTTAACTCCTAACATTCAAATACAAAAAATTCTGACCAAAAATACAAACGAAAAACAATTTGAATCAAAAAAGTTAAAAAAAGGTGGTAAAAGGTATGAGGAAAGACCCATATTGGAATTTAACAAATAAGAGGGTAGAAAAAAAGAAAGGAGGAGTGGTAGTTATGGTAGTATATCCAAAAGTTGCATTGGATTCGATAGTTGGACTGCAATTGGCGAAAATGTTACCAAAAAGAGAAGTAAGCGAAAAATTAAGATCAAGGATAATGGAGATGCTAAGAAAACAAAGAGTAGAGCACACTAAATACCAAGCTGTAGTTGTAATTTTCATTATAGTAGTTATTTAATTGGCAACTATCATTGCTTGGGAGTTTTGGTTTTCTGCAGTTTTCCACTCCCCGGAACAAATTTTCAGGCGATTGCAGGCGCTTCTAATAAAAAACCGGGCTGCACATGGTAGAGAACATAAGGACTCCACAGGATAGAGTACATCAGGCAATACTAGAATGCTTATTGAGAATGGGGTATTCCGGGTAATTGGGAAAAGTGTGGTTTAGTCGAAGGTCCTGTTGAAGGTGTACAGAGAACGAGTAAATAAATAAAAAGAATTGTCAACTGTTTCTCCATGTGTATAGGGAAGAGGCTAGGAAAAAGGTGCGTAGAATTCGGTGCATAAGATATAAATTCTTAACGGAAGATCAGGAAGGAATGGCAGGATTGATTATAGGACTAGAGAAACATCTAGATGAAAAAACTGTTGTTAAATGCGAAAAAATGAATGATGCAATCTAGGTAAAAGACATGAAGAGGTAGAAAGTTTAGAGTAAGGAATAAGTATGGGACATCTTTACATCAATGGTTTTCTAGCCAGAAAAAGATCATTGTCAACTACAATCTGAGTGACGAGTGGCTTTGTACGTTTATACAAATCGTCAAAATGCAATTTGCATCTTCTTTGTCTCCTTTGTCATCTTCTTCTTTGTTTGTCGCTTTAGCAGTAAGGAAAGTCGAGCGTGGCGAAAGCAAAAGGTTTTAGGAGACATTAGCTGGTCGTTCCGGCAGCAGATGAAATAACGCGAATCGCATGATCATCGGCTCATGATGAAGCTTCGTTGTTCGGTGTCAATGTGGAAGAGTTAGAGGAGGAAGGAATTAAACGTACCGAGAAGTCTGTGCACGAACGCAAATAGATTCTCGATCATCCGGTGAAGTACGATCGGCGCCTGCCGCATGTCTTCGCTCCCAAGCACATAACTCGAAATCCCGTTGTCGTTGTCGTGCAAGTGCACGTGTAGCGTCTCGTTACTCTCGAGTGATGTTTTTGCAAATGCTCATTGCCCGTTCAAACCCTGGAAACACGAGGCCATCGACGTATTATTAGATCCAGCTGTAGTACTACTGATCAAGCCTTAGAAACTCTCTTTCTCTTTCTCCACCTCTTTCTCCACCCCTTTCTTACTCCTTCTTCTTCTTGCATCTCTCTTTTATTCACCTTCCTCCATCTCCCTTTTCATCTTCTTCTTCTTCTCTTTCTTCTTTCTCTCTATTGGTTACGCTTGAATTACGTTCACGAGTTGTACAAGCTTAGGCCTCATGTGTTTGTGAACCGGAAGACTCAACCTACCCCGATGACGTGTAGGCTTCAGCGCGTGGAACATCAAATAAAAGGAAACTTGCCAAAACCATCTCGAATTTGGGACCTCTAAGTTATATTGAAAAGTGCATCTGAAATCACGACTTTTCGAACACCAATAGTGGGTCACCCATCAGTAATGGGCTTACAGATGTTATTCTTTATGTAGGCGGGATGAGCCTGCAAAAAGATGTCTCATAGCCTATTCCCTATTATTATACCATTAAGCCATTTCCCTTTCGGGGTAGGCGTGACTTGCTCGGTTGGAGAATAGTAGTGTGCATGTGGGTATATAGGTATATATTAAGTCGTTAAAATTTCCGCCCATCCCCTCCCCCCTTTCTCCTCATCATATTTTATCGAAATTTCAATTGATTGAAAACTGATCGAAATCGAAATGTAACCGAAATCTAATCACAAACTGATCGAAATCTAAATTTAAACGAAATCTGTTCTAAATCTGATTGAGATCTGATAAATATCGAAATCTGATCGGAAACAGATCGAAACCTGATCGAAAACGAAATCTAATCGCAATCTAATCAGTAATCACAAAGTGATTGGAATCTAAATTTAATCGAAATCTGATTGAGATATGATCGACATCTAATCAAAATCTAAATCTAATTGGAAACAGATCAAAATATTATCAAAATTTGTTCGACATCTGATCAAAATGTAAAATTTACCGAAATTTGATCAAAATCTGATTCTCATCTGAACATCATCTGACCAAAATGAAATTCTAATCGAAAGCTGATCTGAATATGAATTTAATCGAAATCTGATCGAAAGCAGATCAAAACCTGATCGACATCAAATCGAAATCTGATCTAAATCTTCATCAAATCGAAATCAGATTGTCATCGAAATATAATCGAAATATAATTAAAATCTGATCGAAATCCGATTAAAATCCGAAATCTGTTCATCATCGAAATCTAATCGAAATCTGATCTAAATCTATAAATCTGATAGAAATTTCATCGAAAAATAATCGAAATCGAAATATAATGGGAAACAGATTGAAATCTTATCGAAATAGAAATCTGATCGAAAATTGATCAAAATCGAAATCTACTCGAAAATTGATCGAAATCGAAATATAATCGAAAACTCATCAAAATCTAAATCTTATCTAAACCTGATTGAAGTATGATTAAAATTCTTAACCAAGTCTTGTAGAAATCGAAATCTGACCGAAAACAGATAGAAATCTGATCGAAATCTGATCGAAGTCTGATCAAAATCTCATCGAAATCTAATCCAAATATGATCGACTTCTTCTCAGAATCGAAATCTGATCGAAAGCTGATCGAAAGCTGATCGAAATCTAAATTTTATAGAAATCTGATCGAAAATAGATCGAAACCTGAACGACATCAGATCGAAATCTGATTTAAATCTAAATCAAATCATAATCTGATCGACATCGGAATCTTATCGTCATTTGATCAAAATCAAAATCTGATCGAAAACTCATCTAAATCCTAATTTAACCGAAATCTGACCGAAAAAAGATCGAAATCTGATGGACATCTGATCGATATCTGTTCTAAATCTAAATCTAATAGAAATCTCATGGAAAAATAATCGAAATGGAAATCGAAATCTGATCTGATTCTAAATAAAAACGAAATCTAATCGCAACTTAATCGAAATCTGATCTGAATCTAAATAAAAACGAAATCTAATCGCAACTTAATCGAAATCTGATCGAAATCTGATTTAAATCTAAAACAACTCGAAACCTGATCTTTATCGAAAACAGATCGAAATCTGATCAAAGTCTGATCAAAATCTCATCGAAAACTAATCGGATTCGAAATCTAATTCAAATATGATCGACATCTGGTCAAAATGTAAATCTGATCGAAACGGGATCGAAATTTTATCGATATCTGATCGACATTTGATCAAAATCTAAATCAGAACGAAAACTAGTATAAAACTGATCGAAATGTAAATCTAATCCAAATCTGATCGAAATTTGATCGAAGTCTGATCAACATCTCATCAAAATCGGATCGAAATCTGATCGATATGTGATCGAAATCGAAATTTGATGGAAAGCTAATCCAAATCTGATCAAAATCTAAATCTAATCGAAAACAGATCGAAATATTATAGAAATTTGATCGATATCTGATCAAAATCGAAATCTGAACGAAAACAGATCGAAATCTGATCGAAATCTGATCTTCATCTAATCAAAATCGAAATATGATCAAAATCTAAATTTAATAGAAATCTGATCGAAAAAAGATCGAAACATTAACGGCATCAGATCGAAGTCTGATCTAAATCTAAATCAAATCGTTATCTGATCGACATCGAAATCTAATCAAAATCTGATCAAAATATAATTCTGATAGAAATCACCTCATGGAAAAATAATCGAAATGAACATCGAAATCTGATCGAAATCTTAATGAAATCGAAATTTGATCGAATACAGATCCAAATCTTATCGCCACCTGATCTAAATCTGACGAATCTTGATGAATGTTGATGAATGTTCAATCAAGAAGATGAATTTGCAACTTTAAAAGTTGAAGTTTTACCTTAAAAAGATTCATTTTGAGCCAAACAGTTGAATTTTCAACTGAAAAAGATTAATTTATATGTATTTATAGGAATAGGTGCATTTTCAATTGAAAAAGTTAATTTTCTAAAAAAAAAAAATATTTTGAACTAAGAAAGATAAATTTTCAACTAAATAAGTTTCAACTAACATCAAGAATCTTCAACCAGAAAAATGAATTTTTAACAATGTAGTTCCATTTTCAACCAATTAGTTGAATACTCAACTAAAAAATATGAATTTTCAACTACAAATGGAATAGGTAAGTTTTCAGCAGCCCCCTGCAACGACGTTAGTTCACTAGTACGGTCAAGTGAAGCGCGGAGCGCAGATGGCGCTGGGAGTCTTTCCAGCCTATGTTTACATGGCAAGAATAGGAAAGACTATTGAAAAATCAATTTTATCTAATTTTTCGTAATGACAATCGGTTTTGTGTGTTACAAATCTAAGTTTAAAAATTTTTAAATATTATTAATACAAAAGTTGGCACTAAAATAACTAAAATGGGTGGAACGTGGTGTATTGCCCCTGGATGTAAGTCAGCTAGGTTATGACAGCTGCTCCGAAAAATTCCATTTCTTTTACGTGCCAAAAGGTAAAGAAAATCTAAAAGCCTGACAAAAAGCCATCCCAAGGGGAAATTTTGTGGTATAAACCGGACACGGCGTGTGCGAGAGAAATTTTGTTTAAAAAGGTATTTTGTGGGAGCGAAAAACTTTTGCAGAGGATGGAGTCACTGTTCTGGGAGTGACGAGTATAAATATAAAATATTTATATTTACAATGAATGATTGTTGTTTAATTTCAAGGTAATAATATTATTGTTGTTTATGTAATAATTGGCAATTAATGTTTCCTTATTTTTGATTGAACCGTTTGTGAGATATAAAATATAAGTGGTACCGCACGACAGTGCCGGTACACCGGTTTATTATATACATTTTTTTCTTGATGAAGTGTAAAAATAAAGTACAGATTCAAATTACCAAAGGATTGAATAATTAAAACAATAGTTTTATTCAAACAAATAAATGAAGAAGGTATCATTTATGCATTTTATCCTAAACTGAAACGATATCTATATTTAAAAATTCTTTTGTAGAAATATAAAGAATTAAATAAGAACTATGTATTGTAATAAAAAATATAGAACATTTTATCTTAAAATGATACTATATCTGTTTAGATTCAAAAGCCTAAGTTACTGTAGTAGTTAAACAAATGTAAACGTCCAATTGAAACTTTATAAAATATTTTGAACTTTAAATTAATAGATTCATAATTTCAGTCTGAAACGTCTAAAATATACAATTTTTAACTGACAAAATTAAAAATATATAATTTTGGAATATTTAGCAATATTTTAGTTTATATTTAAAATCCACAATTATAAATCAAATATTCAAAACTAAATAATTTTAATCTTAATTCATTGAGAAATAAAGCCTTGAATCGTTAAAATTTCAGAAAGCAAAATTTAAACTTTGAACTTTACAATTTTACTTATTTTATTATTCTATTTGAAAATTTTTTAGTTTGTCAGTGAAACTGTTCAATTTTTATTTAAATAAAAGTTGAACGAATAATTTTTTGAAATTCGAGTAAGATCAGAGATATTTATAAGTTTTTAAAAGATTCAAACTCATTTTTAAACTTGAGAATATTTCAAAAAAAAATTAACAAAATGGAGATTTTTGAAGTTTTTAAAATAAAATTTTAAAGCTTTTTAAGGATTTTGAAAGGTTAAAAAAGGATAAAAAAATTTATTGAAATTCCTGGGAAAATTTGAAATGATTTTTTATTTTAAAAAATTATTTTTAAGAGAATATTTATAAACCAATTTTGATGAATAAAGAACAATTGAACAATTATTAATTCAGAAAAAATTTAAGTAAGTTTGAGAGATATTTAAAATGTTTGAAATGATTAAAAAGTAATTTAAACCTTGAGAAGATTTCAACAAATTTTAAACAATGCGTAGATTTTTTAACATTTTGAAAAAAGAAATGCAAAATTTTAAGATATCTTCATTAAAAAAAAAATTTCGTAAAAATATAAAAAATTGAACAAGAACTATGTATCTTAATGGAAAATATAGACAATTTCATCTTAAAATAAAAATATATCTTCACTTTTGAAAATTCTTTCGTAGAAATATGACAAATTAACGGAGAACTATATGTATTTCAATAAAAAATATCAAACATTTTATCTCAAACTGAAACAATATCTTTATCTCAAAAAAACCTTTTAGTAGAAATATAAAAAATTAAATAAGAATGATGTATTTGAATAAAAACTATATATTTTAGTACAAATTATCGAACATATTATCCTGAACTGAAACTATATCTCTATTTTAAATTTGACCAGTATTTAAATTAATTAATCGAAATTTTATTTTTTTTAAACTTAGCCGAGTTGCTGAGGTTTGAACGACGTAAAGTTTTAAACAGTGTAAATACTTTTATTTTAGTTTACGAAGTTTATTCAAATTAATCATTTGTTATTGTTTTATGGTTACTGTCATTAATAAATTGCTTATTTATACCAGCATATAACGTTGTTCATATTTTAATTTTCTTTCCCAATAAATCAATTCCTTACCCCAATATAAAATTAGAATATCTGTTATTTAATTTCAATTTTTAATTAAATTTTATATTTCATAACAGTAATTTTGTTTATGAAATATAATTTCACAATATTATATTATATTATAAAAATATTTTATCAGTTTTGCACTAGTTTTTTGTAACTATATGTAATAAAAAAAATATATTGTTTGTCTCTCCATGCTTTTTTTCAAACTTAATTTTCGCAAAAATATTTTATTTGATTTTTATAGACTAATTTGTAATGCAATAATAAAAATTAGTATAATTATAAGTTTAATTTTATTTCTTGAGTTGAAAAAAATTTTAATTCATTTCCTCCATATTACGGTTGAAACCTTTCATATTTCCCGCAGCTAAAAAAAAGATTTTGATGATTTTTTTTTACTTACAATTATTCTAATATTTAAAAAGATATGAAACTTCAATAATGTGATGCATAAAACCGATTGTCATTACGAATAATATCAATTAAATTAATTTCTAAATAATTTTGCCTATGCTTGCCATGTAAAAACAGGCTGGAAAGACTCCCAGCGCCATCTGCGCTCTGCGCTTCACTTGACCGTACTAGTGAACTAACGCTAACATGCAGTCGTTGCAGGGGGCTGGTTTTCAGTTACAAAAATTAATTTTCAAACAAACAAAAAAACAAAACATCAACGTAACAGTTGAATTTGCAATCAACAAAATGACTTTTTAGCAAAATTATTGAATATCCTACAAAGAATACATATTCATTTTTCACCAAGCAGTTGAATTTACGACCAAATACAGAAATTCTCAACCAAGAGGATTACTTTTCTACCGAAAAAGACAAGTTTTTAACAATATACATGAATTTCCAACTGAAAATTATAAATATTTTTAATCCAAAATGGAACAGTTAAATTTTCAGTCCAGAAAATTAATTTTTTTAAATTTTCAACAAAATAGTTCTAACTATTTGTATTTTCTATGTAAATTACTTAGAATTTTCTGGATTAGTCTGTATGACAAGTAAATTACTCGGATTGCCTAAATTACTTCGAATAACCTGGATTAGGCCGGGATTATTCTATATTGCACATGGAATACTGCTGATTACAAGTGGATTAGCTGGTTAACATATATGTGGATTACTCTGAATTACTGATTATTATATATTATATATATATATATATATATATATATATATATTATATATATTACATTATATATTATATATTAATTATCGTGGGTGTGGTGAGCCCACACTTGTAGTTATTCTACAAGAAAACTATCCACCTAAAAACACTACCCGAATCGGGTAGTGTCACGCCTACCCTGAAAGGGAAATGGCTTAATGGTATACATATATATACTTGAATTACCAGATTACAAGTGGATTACTCTTAATTACATTGGATTCAAGAGCGGATCCAAAAAAATGTTTCGGAGTGGGCGACTGTGAATTTTCCTCAACGAATATATGTGTCCCAATATTTTAAAATCAGATTCATAAAAAAAAATGAAAGCACGTGCATATTTGGGGCCGTGCATAAACTGGGCAAAGTATTTTGGGCGAGGAAGAAGGTGTACGGCAACGATTTTTCCATGCGTCTTGCATGGGGTACAATTTTTGTTAACAATTCATCTCTTTAGGTTCAAAATGTAATTTCTTGGTTGAAAGTTAAACTTCTTTATGATTTATTCATTTTTCTTTTTTTATTGAAGATTCATCTCTTCGGTTGAAAATTTAACTATACCATTTTTAGAAAATTAATCTTCTCAGATGAAAATTCATCTTTTGGATTGAACATTCAACTCATTTTTTGAAATTTTTTCTTTAAGATTCATTTTGTTGTTGTTGAAAGTTCATTTCTTATTACTTTTTTTAAAAATAAAAATGGAACTATTCCATTTTTGGAAGAAAATTGATATTTTCAATTAAAAATGTATGACTTCTAGTTTCGTCTTTTTGGCTTGAAAATTCAATTATGTGGTTGAAATTTCAAATTTTTTTGTTCAAAATTCGACTGTTTTCTGAAAAAAATCGATTTTCTGCGTTGAAAATTATTTTTTTTCAATGAAAATTTAACTATTTTATTTTTGGTTGAAAAGTGATTTTTGCTAAACTGAAAAGTTAACTATTTGGTTGGAAATACATTTTTTTGTAGAAAATTGATCTTCTTGGTTGAAAACTCAACTATTTGGTTAAAAATCTATTCATTTTGTTGAAGACATATCTTTTCTAGTAGAAAATCCATTTTTTGTAATAAATGCAAAGGTTTGGTTGAAAATTAATCTGTTTTGCTTAAGAATTCAATAATTCGGTTGAAAAGTCGTCCTTTTTGTTTAAATTCAATTGTTTGTTATTCAAAATTAAATTTTGTTGTTGTTGTAATATCAACTATTATATTTTTTCTTAAAAATTTATCTTTTTAGATTGAAAATTCAACTCCTTGGTTGAAAGTTGAACTTCATTCTTAAAAACTAATTTTTTGGTTGAAGATTCATAATTTTAGTAGAAAATACATCTCTGGTTGAAAATTAAGCTACTTTGTTGAAACTTTCATTTTTTGGGTCAAAAATGAACTCTTTTGTTGAAAATTTATATTTTCGAGTAGAAAATTCAACTGTTTTGTATAAAAAATTAGTTTTTTTGTATTGGAAATTCAACAAGTTGGTAGAAAATTCAACTATGTGGCAGAAAATTCATCTGTTTTGTAGAAGATTCGTTTTTTCATTGAAAATAAATGTTGTTAAATGAAAATTTAACTATTCCATTTTGTGTTAAAATTTGATCAGTCTCAGTTTAAAAATTGAAATATTTGGTCGAAAATGTATGTAGTTTGTTGAAAATTCGTCTTTTTTGCAAGAAAATTATTCTTCTTGATTGAAAAATGAACTATTTGGTTAGAAATGTATGTATTTTGTTGTGAACATTTCTTTTTTAGGTTAAAAACTAATTTTTTAACTTAAAATTTAACTATTTAATCAAAAATTAACTTTTTTGTAGAAACTTTATATCTTCGGGTTAAAAATTCAACTGTTTTGTATAGAAAATTCATCTTTTCGTCTTGAAACTTCAACTCTTTTTTGGAAGATTCATTTATTTCATTAAAAATTATTATTTTTTAAAATGAAAATTCAACTATTCCATTTGAGGTTGGAAATTTATCTTTTCAGTTTAAAAATTCAACTATTTGGTTCCCCCTCCCCCCGGCCAAATTTTCGTACGTTATTTTTGGATGACCCCTAAATAAATTCACGAAAAAATTACATCAGATAGGGGGTTCGGGTTGAAGAGGGGGTCAAACTTCTGAACCCCAACAAAAGGGGAGTACGTGGTTTCAAATTTCAAAAATAAATAAATAAAAATAAGGTCTCATGATTAGAGGGCGAAGACTTTCTCTGATCAAAAAAATTCCCCTGACTTTTCCCTGTTTTCCCTAATTTCTCGGTTTACCCTGACCTTATACCCTCTATTTCTTCCTTTCTAAGGCCATTTGCAGATTTCGCAACAGAAAACGTATCCCATTCTATCTCTTTGTGAATCTTAATTCACGTCTATCATTTTCAATCCCCTCTTCTCTATCTCATTTTATCCTTTATCCGTCCATGTCAATCTTTTTCTACTTCTCTACAAATCTAAATTTCCTTCTATCTTGTCCAATCCCTTTTTTTCCATCTTATCCTATCCTTTATCTATCCACTTCAATATTTGTCTATCTATCTGTGAATCTAAATTCCTGTCTATCTTTTTAATCTCGTCTTGTCTGTCTCATCGTATGCTACATCTATCAACGTCTATCTTTTCAATCTATTTTCCAATTTAAATTTACGTCATCTTTTCCAATACTCTCTTCTCTATCTCATTCAATCCTGAATCTATCCACGTCAATATTTTTGTATCACTCGGTTAATCCGAATTAGCGTTTATCTTTTCCAATCTCCTCTCCTTTATGTCGTCCTATCCTACGTCTATCAACGTCTATCATTTTCTATCTATCTTTTCATCTGAATTCACGTCTATCTTTTCCCATCCCCTCTTCTCTATCTCATCATATCCTTTATCTATTCATATCAATCTTTTTCTGTTACTGTTAATCTAAAGTTTAAAATGTCCGTCTATCTTTTTCAATCTCCTCTTCTCTATCTCATTCTGTAATACATCTAGCAACGGTCATCTTTTTCTATCTCATTGTCAATCTAAATGTACGTCTATCATTTTCAATCCTCATCTCTATCTCATTCTATCCTTTATCTAATAATGTACATTTTTTTCTATCTCTGTACATCTAAATTCCCGTATGTCTTGTTCAACCTCCTGTTCTCTATCTCACCGCGTCCTACAGCTATCAACGTATATCTGTTTCTATATCTTTCTCAATCTTAATTCACGTTTATCTTTTTCATTCCCCTCTTCTCTATTTCATCATATCCTTTATCTATTCATATCAATCTTTTTCTGTTTCTGTTAATCTAAAATTTCCGTCTATTCTCTATCTCATCCTATATTACATCTAGTAACGTCCATCTTTGTCTATCTTATTGTCAATCCAAATTTACGCCTATCTTTTTCCATCCCCTCTTCTATATCTCATTCTATATTTTATCTAATAATGTCAATATTTTTCTATCTCTGTTAATCTAAATTCCCGTATATCTCTTCCAATCTCCTTTTCTCTATCTCACCGCGTCCTACAGCTATTAACGTCTATCTTTTTCTATCTCTTTGTCAATCTTAATTCACGTTTATCTTTTTCAATCCCCTCTTCTCTATCTCGTCACATCCTTCATCTATTCATATCAATCTTTTTTTGTTTCTTTTAATCTAAAATTTCAGTCTATCTTTTTCAATCTCCTCTTCTCTATCTCACACATAAAACATCTAGCAACGTCTATATTTTTCTATCTCATCGTCAATCTAAATTTACGTCTATCATTTTCAATCCTCTCTTCTCTGCCTTACCCTCTTCTATATATATCTACGACAACTTGAATGTTTGCCCTGCTGGAAGTAGAAAGATTGCAAGAAAATATAAATTGAATGATTGTAAAGGATAAAACTATTCTATCTCGCCTTCTATCTCTAAATGGGTCACTTCGCATCCCTAAAACGCTATATTTTCCTATCCCTAGTCTCAATAATTTTCTATTTCTTTCTCTGCCTTTCTTTACCAAGGAATCTTAGCTCTTTCTATCCCTTAGTCTCAGTGGCGGATCTGCCGAACAGGCAACGTAGGCAGCTGCCCTGGGCGGCAACTTTTTAGGGGCGGCAAAATTGAAACTTCGAATGAAAATGTTTAATTATACTTTTTTATCAATGATATTTTTTAATAACAAAGAAACGGGCATGTTTATCCTATCCTCTTGTCAATATTGTCCACTCCTGATGAACACTTATTTAATCGTTCGAAAAAACTATGGAGGGCGGAGGGCGGCAATATCGCAATAGCTTAGGGCGGCAAATTGTCTTAATCCGCCACTGCTTAGTCTCTCTATAAATTACGAAATTCAGGCTTTTTAAAACTTTTTCTTTATCTTGTGTAACCAAAGACCCTAATGTTTTTCTTTACTTCATTCCATCTCTTTAATATGAATTTGAATCTTTGTCTGTCTTTTTTTTATCTTTCGCAATTGAGTACTCTTATCATTTTCTATCCCCAAAAATTTGGGAATCCATCGAACAGTTAAGAAATTTATTTAAAAAATTAATTTGACGTTGGCCACATACCAGAAAGTCAATATGACGTAAAGGACATAGCCGGGTAAGCATACAAAATCTGCCCCCTCACGTATAACTTGAAATTTCTGTCATAGGTTCGCATCTATGTGAAGTAAAATTTCTTCCAATGATAACCCTAGAAATTCATTTTTTTTAGTTATGGAGGGAGAAAGAAAAATTTAAAAAGTGGTTTTTCTTGAAAACGGCTTGACCGATTTTGATGAACAAAATATATGTTGTACACACTAATAAGGCTATTCCACGAAAAAAATTGTTTAACAAAAATTGTAGCTAAAAAAAAGTTTCAAATTTTTCAAAAATTGTTTTTGAGGTTATGTTCTAGAGTGACCACATCCATATTTTACGTGAACATGTCCTAGAATATCCTTCACAACATATATTTTTGTTGAATTTTTTGAAGGGTGGGAACAATGTGAAAAAAATGAAAATCGCGCATGCAACACTGCGCATCGTTATGGTGAACTGCTCCCGATCGCATACTTTGGAACGCAACTCTATTGCATTTTTTCATGGTTAGGAACGTTGTTGAAAAAGAAGAGAGCATTATAATTGATGTAACTGATGTAATTAAATACACCAATGAAAGCTACGGATTAGATTAGTCAAAATTACTGATCAGTTTAGCGTAAGCAGCTGATTAGAACGGCCAAAATGACTGAATTGATCAGTGAAAGTGACAGTTTATAACATTTAAAATGACTGATTCAATCAGAGAAAGTTATTGGTTAGATAATTCAAAATGACTGATTTACTCAATGGAAGTTACAGATTATATGATTCAAAATGACTGATTTAATTAGTGAAGGTTACCCTTCAGATAATTCAAAATGACTGACACGGTCAGTGAAAGTTACAGATTAAGTAATTAAAAATTACTGATTTCATCAGTTAGTCAAATTTACTAATTTAAACAGTCACATTTGACTGATTTGTCGGTAGCTTTAAATCATTTAAATTCTACGTTAAATGACAAATTAATCAAAGGTGACATTCAAAATAGTAAATTTTACTCACTAGTAAAATGAGTCATTTTGAATGATCCAATCCATTCATTAAAACTATAACTTTCATTGTTTAGATCAGTTATTTTTAATGGTCTAACCAGTAACTTTTACTAATGAAATCAGTCATTTTCCATGGTGTAATCAGTAACTTTCACTGATTGAATAATTTATTCTGAATGATCCAATAGGTCATTTTCAATGGCCGAATCATTTGCAATGATCCAATCAAATCATTGAAACTGCAACTTTCATTGTTTTAATTAGTCATTTTAAATGGTCTAACCAGTAACGTTCACTGATTAATCAGTCAATTTCTATGTTCTGATGAGTAACTTTCACTGATTGAATAATTTATATTTAATGGTCCAATAGGTCATTTTCATTGACCGAATCAGTCATTTTGAATCACCTAAACTGTAACTTTCATTGACTTATTCAGATATTTTGAATGGTATTATCGAC
Organism: Andricus curvator; assembly: GCA_932195095.1. Taxonomy (NCBI): domain Eukaryota; kingdom Metazoa; phylum Arthropoda; class Insecta; order Hymenoptera; family Cynipidae; genus Andricus; species Andricus curvator. The sequence goes on along the minus strand of CAKNYM010051923.1, from coordinate 131,773 downwards.
AAATTTCAGTGATTAAAACAGTCATATTGAAATTTGTGATCAGTCACTTCTACTGATCGAATCCGTCATTTTGAATCATATAACCTGTATCTTTTATTGAATGAATCAGTCATTCTCAACGGTTTAATTAGTACCTTTTCCTGATTAAATAATTTCTTTTGAAGGATCCAATTCGCAATTTTCACTGATGAAATCAGTCTTCCGTAATTGACTAATGAGTAACTTTCACTGAATAAATCAGTCATTTTGAATGGCCTAATCGGTACCTCTCACTGATTAAGTGAGCAATTTTAAATGATTCAATTTGTAATAATTTTAACTGATGAAGTCAGTCATTTGGAATGGTCTAATTTGTTACTTTCACTATTCAAATAATGTATTTTTGGACCATTATATCCGTAATTTTCACCTATGAAATCAATCATTTTGAATTATTTAATCAGTAAGTTCTACTCACCGAATCAGCCATTTCACTCATCTTTATTGTAACTTTTATTGATTAAATCAGTCATTTCGAATGGTCTAATCAGTACCTTTCACTGATTAAATAATTTATTTTGAATGATCCATTCCGTGATTTTCACTGATGAAATAATTAATTTTTCATTCAATCAGTAACTTTCACTGACCGAATCCGTTGTTTTAAATTATCTGAACTATAACTTTCATTGATTAAATTAGGTTTTTCGAATAATCTAATTAATAACTTTCACTCATTAAGTAAGTTATTTGGAATGATCCAATTCATAATTTTTACTGATGATATCAGTCATTTTGAATGGTCTAATGAGTTACTTTCACTGATTAAATAATTTATTTCGAATAATTCAATCCGTAATTTTCACTGATGAAATGATCCATTTCTAATTATATAATCAGTAACTTCCACTGAGTGAATCAGTCATTTTAACATTTTTAATCGTCCTTATTGGAACTTTCATTGATCAAATCAGTCATTTTATATGACCTAATCAGTAACTTTCACTAATTAAATCAGCCATTTTAAATGATCATAATTGTAACTTTAACTGATTAGATAATTTCTTTTAAATGATTTGACCAGTAACTTTTACTAATTGAATCAGCCATTTTGATTGATCTCATGCGTAGTTTCCACTGAAAATAGAGAAATGACGTTAATAGATGTATTATACGATGAGATGGGGAAGAGAATATTGAAAAAAATAGACGGAAACTTAGATTAACCGGAGATAGAAAATTATTAACGTGTATAGATAAAGGATACGATGATATAGAGAAGAGGGTATTGAAAAATATTGACTTGAATTTAGAGTGAAAAATACATAGAAAAAGATCAACGTTGACAGATGTATCATACGATGAGATAAGGAAGAGAATATTGAAAGAGATAGAAGTGAATTTAGTTTGAAAAAGAAATAGAAAAACATTGACGTGGATAGACAAGGGACAGGATAAGATAGAGAAGAGGATATTGTGAAAGATAATCGTGAATTTAGATTGACAAAGAGATAGAAAAAGAGGTTGATATATGTAGGATACGGTGAGATAGAGGAGAGGAGATTAAAAAAGATAGATGGGAATTTAGATTCACAGAGAGATAGAAAAATATTGACTTGGATAGATAAAGGATAGGATTATGTAGAAAACAGGGGATTGAAAAAGATAGACGGAAATTTAAATTGACTTGGATAGACAAGGGATAGGATGAGATAAAGAAGGGGGGATTGAAAGAGAGTGAATTTAGATTCACAAAGAGATAGAATGGGATACATTTCCTCTATCTCTTTCAATCATAAAGATTAAAAATTATTCAAAAAGATAGGATCCCTATCTTTTCACTTCCAGCAGAGGATGGCTGTTCGTTAGCGGACAGAGTGGTTCGTAAGAATAGAGCCAGCTTAATTGAAAAAGAAGTTCGATGCCGTCGAAATCTGCACCTCGGTCGAGCCGGAGAGCGAAGACCGAGGGCGTCGCGACGCCTTGCGCCTGGCATTGGTAGCAGTCTCGAGATAGCCGTCCGTCGGCTGGCTTCTTACCACCTCGATTTATTCGGGTTTCGGGTATTCCACTCAAAGTGATCAGGACACTTTGAATCGGCTTTTCCGTCCCTCGAATCGGCATTTTCCCGCGCGCGCTAATTCACGCTCCCCCGTTCGGTTCGGAATTACCGTATTCGACAACAACTACCGGCTCACGCTGAATTCCCTTTTTCTTTTTCCGAGGTGAGTTTTTTTCGGTTCGCTATCGGAGCTCTCGTCAACGTTCTATTCTTGTGCGTCGAATGTTGTGCAAGTATCGAATTAAGGTGCCATTTCAAATGCGGGCGGAACTTGCAATAATTAGATCGATCAAATTTAATTCAATTCAATTATCTCGTCATTAATTAATCTGCATCTTTCACACTTTACACATTTATCCCCATCATCTCCTTACTCTTTTTGATTTTCTTTTTTTTTCTACTTTTACCTGAATTTCTTAATAATTTTTTGTTATTGTGCGTGGGCAGTTTTTGGTCACATGTCGATAATTAAATCGATTGGATTACATTCTTCATATTCTGGAAAGTGGTAATTATAATTATGTCTAATTCTCTATTTTCAAAATTATCTCAGCAACGTACTCGCATTTGATATACGAGTATGGTTTCGATTAATATCTCAATTCATAAATCTGAATCTTGACAAAACATATCGATGCCAAGAATTTCAGTGATTCAACAAAATTATCTTGTATATTTGGCAAAGCAATATTAATCTGTTAAATATATTTAAACTTCATATCAATTATAAAAAGCATAAAAATAGTCTTCACTTAAATTTACTAACCCTTTCAATAGATTTTATTATATAATTGAATTACTTTAACCCTGAAAAAAAGGCTAATGAATCTTTTTTTGGAAGTGTGTGCAACATTCGTGATGCGTCACGTGTTTCTGTGACGTAACAAAAACGCCATCAAAGAAATTTTTTTCCGCTCTACAAATGCAGTTACGTGTGTTTATGCTGAAGCAACAGGCGACAGAACTTGTGCGCATGTCTTCATTCATGATTCGGTCATTCAAACATAGACACTAGGGTAGTCCAAAAACTCGATTTTCAATTTTTGGTGATCAACCCACCCCCTCCATTTTTTTCCATTTCCGGAAAAACAAATTCCCTTTTTTCAAATCGGTCAACATTAACCCGTGCACCCGGGCTTTGGAATTAACCTGGGATTTTAAATGGAAAAAGCTCGGTTTTCGAAAAACTGGAAAAAAGAAGTACTTATTGTTAACGCCCTGGCGGAGAAAATTTTACAAAAAAGTACAAAAAACTAAAACCATTTTTACGGGAATCTACAAATAAATGCAATAAATTACAACCAAAATTACAGAAAAGTGCAACTTTTTTCTAATATTCGGACGAACTTTGTAATTTTTTTTTACTTTGTTGTATATTGCTGTATTTTATTGCAGTTTTAATTTCCTAAAAGAATTTAGAAAAAAGTACAATTACAGAAATTTACAACTATAAAAATCTACAGGAATTTACAGGTTTTGCAGCCAAAAAGTTGTTCTTTTTCGACCTAGGAAGACAAATATTCAGAATATTGCAATGAGAAAATTTTTAATCAATCAAAGGACAATAATAAATAATCGTTATTAAACAACAATGTTCTTATTATTTGTCATCCTAGGTCGAAAAAGAACAACTTTTTGACTTCAAATAAAAATTGAAAAATTAAGAAAGAATTTAATTTCTGAAATTAAAAGATTCGTACTTTTAATGATAAAATGTTTTTCATTTAAAGTTATGAAAACCTAACTGAAAATTGGAACACTCAAAGTGAAATACTTGTGTATTTAAAACTTTTAAAATAAAGCTTCAAATTTTTTTAATTCAAGTGCTCAATAATTTATGCTATAAAATGGAAGCTTTTAACACTTTTCAATTGAAAATTTTGTCATGAAAAGCCGTTAAACTGTAAAATTTTCAATTTCTAACTTATATACATTGTACAGTTCGAAGATAAGAAAAGAAAAAAGAAATCCACGCTATCATTTTCCATGCTATAAAATTAAAGAATGAATCACAAAATTTATAAATTTTAAAAATTGTATCATTTCAATCAATTTTAAGATAGAAACGTTAATTTATACATCGCTTTCAAATCTTCTAACAAATTTCCTGAAGATTTGTTTTAAAAAAATCATTAAAAAATTTTTCAGGAATCTGATGAAAATTTTGTTATTATCTTGGAACTCGAATTTTTCTTACAATTTTTCGAAAATGCTGCAAGATTAAAAACTTTACCTTGGAATCTTCTGGATTCTTTTTTAAAAATGTGGAAATCTTTTTAAATATTCTTTGAAAATTAATTTTTCAACAAAAAAATCATTTTTAGTTTTTCTATGAATTTTTAACAAAAAAATACTCCTTTGCAACCTTTCAAAATTCTTAAAAGGCTTTTAAATTTTTTGTTCGGAATCTTTAACAATCGAAATTTTGTTTTCAATGTCTTGAAATCTTTTCAAATTTTAAATTATTCTTGAATCTTTTCAAAACTTCTAAATATATTTTAAACTTCCTCGATTTTTTCCAAATTAATAAATGTTTCAATTTTTATTTATTAATCAAAATTTTTTTTAATCTTCGTTAATATTCTCTGAATATTAATTTTTCAAAATGGCAAATCATTTTAAATTTTCTCAGCAATCTTGAGAACATTTTTTTATTTTCTTAAAACCTTTAAAGATTCTTGAAAAGCTTCGCAATTTTATTTTGAAACCTCCAAAATTTTGAATTTTTAATAAGTTTGATATTATTTTAAAGATAACCACTCTTGATCCGACACGAAACTGAAGGTAGATGCGTTTCTAACAATTGATATAATTATAATTAAATAAAATCCATCGCTTTTACTATTACTTCAATAGTCATGACTGTTTCACTGAATGTTAATATATTGCAAAATAAACTTTTACACACTTTAAAAAAAGGTTTTTTTATTAAAATACATTTCCCTGTCTGAATTAATTAACATAAAATTATTTTCAAAAATGAATAACATCTCTGATTTAAAATTACGGTTGATAGATGTCGGTATCTAGGTAAAATTTAAATTAAAAAGAAAATAGCATAACAGAAATTGCTGCTTGATCTGTGATTTATTATAATAGCAAAAAATCTTGGTAAAAGTGTGATATTCAAAAAAAAATTTAGTTTCTTGCAGAAACTTATATATTTCATGTCCTACAAAAATCGACAGTAAAGTACAAGTCGAAAAGTTGGTGCGGATTCTAAAAGTATTGCTTGTAAAAATGTATTTTTTTTTTGTTCAAATTTGTACATTTCTATAATGAATTATCAGTATTTACAACATAATTTCAAGTACAGTTTTCCAATATTTCAGCTCTGGTGATATCTTGTATTTTTTTGTAAAGTTTTGTAATTTTCTACAATAATTTACGTAAAATTAAAAGTGCTTTTATGACGTCAAACACCAAAATAAAAAAAATGTTAAATCATGTAGTTTTCTGTAATACCTTGTAGATTTTTACAAACAAAGTAAAAAAGAATATTAATGAAAAGTTACACAAATTTTTTAATCATAGAAACTTATACTTTACTGATAATTTTTCTTACTTTTCTACAAGAAAATTTAAGAAATTATCTTTTTGTATCAAATTGTTTTTTTTATTAATTTAGTACATTTTTACAAAAACTTCCATGTTTTAACAAAACAATTACAGTTGTAGAAATGTTGTACTTTCTTGTAAAAATTTTGTTCACCACGGCGTTTTGTAAATTAACGTTTATTTAATTCTTAAGTAATGTTCGAGGAATCATTTCGACACAATAACTTTTAATCCTTCCCTCAACCTCCTTGTATTGTATTTAATAAGGATAATAATTATAATATGATTACTTATTCCTATTCTAATTTTATTACTTAAATTTATTATTTTCATTATTATTATTATGTTTTTTGAGATTAGGGGTATATATTAGGTTATTCCAAAAATGCATTGAATTTTTTTTGCGAATTTTCATGCATATTGCCCCCTTTGTTGGAATCCACAATGAAAATGCGTTTCTTTTTTGAAAAAAATATATGTAGAGGTTCCCGAAAGCCTAATGAAGTTTAATGAAAAAAAGCTATAGAACACAATTGAATAATTATTTTTCAAATCACCCCCATAAGTCTATTTTACAGGGTCTCAAAAAAACCCCATAAATGAAAAATTGGGGTTTGCGAGTTTCTGGCGCCAATTATGATTTTTTCGCAGTTTTTTAAATACAAATTTTTTCTAATACATAAAATACTACAATACAAAGATTTGCAAAAACAAATCAGACCAATCTGAGACCGACCATGTATATAAATTAAAGTAGTAAATCGTTTCATCTTACGGTCACATAAAAACGAGGGGTGTCTCACTCAGGATTCAAATGAAATCGTACGAACAAAGTAAACGAATTCGTACGAATCCTAACGATTTTGATGAATTCTGATATTGACGAACCGGAATCCTTTTTTCGGAATCGGGAGCTCCGAACGCTGTACAGTCACAGCGTTGCGGAGCGTTGGACCTACGAATTCGTCCAGAGTCCCACAAAGTTTGACGAATCCGACGAATCCAAGCAGTGACTGCGAAGCGCGGAGTCGTACAATGCGTATAAAGTACGAGTGACGCACTCACTGCTTAAATATTTCTTTTTTTTTCTAATGATTTCTGAACATTAAAAACTATTTAAAGAACATTTATAAATGATTTCAAGTTAAAGTGACAATAGGAATACTAAGGATGAAAATTATATAAGAATTTAGTAATTAATATAGTCATGAATTATTACAATTTGATTAATTCTAGAGTAAAAAAAAATTATGTTGATTTTGTCCTTAATTTTTAACGTGTGAAAATTAATTGATAAATTTAATGGATTTATTAATGTATAAGTGCAAATCGTTTTATTAATATTTAATAGTAAAATATCTTGAACATATATTGGAAAATAATTCTGTTCTTAACATTTTGCTACCACCGAGGCTACCACACTATAATTTCTAAACTTTTTTACATTTTCAAAGAGATAAGAAAAATTAGATTATGGGAAAAACTTATTTTGAAGAATTCAAAAAAAATTTAGAAACTTTTTAATAATTTGGAAAGATTTTGGTATTACATTGTTTTAAATGTTTCTCCTAAGAAGATTTTTGACATTAATAAAAATGTTAGCTTTCATTTCAAAAACAAAAGAAATAAAGAAAAATTTGATATAGTAAGTATGTATAAGTAAGTATACCATTAAGACATTTCCCTTTCAGGGTAGGCGTGACACTACCCGGTTCGGGTAGTGTTTCTAGGTGGATAGTTTCTTGTAGTAAATAACTACAAGTGTGGGCTCACCACACCCACGATGTGCCAACAGCACGCAGTATTCTCGAATGGTCACCCATCCAAGTATTAACCGTGCCCAACGCTGCTTAACTTCAGTGATCGGACGAGAACTGGTTTTTTCAGCGTGGTATGGCCGTATACCAAAATATAAATACTGAAAAATTTTAAAAATCGCTCTTAAATTTGACTATTAAGGATTGCCATTCACAGATACATTCTTTTAATGTTCAAAGAAAATAAATTATTGAGAAATTAAATCAACAAGTTCCCGCCTTTATTATCAAGGAATGTTTTGAAAAGGAAACAAAACTTAATAAAATCGCCCTTAAGGATAATAGAAATAGAAAAAATAATAATAGAAAAAAAAAATATAAAAAAAGCTGAAATTGTCACGAAGGATTTAGAGAATTATGTTTTTCAAAAAATCAATTTTAATATTGATTTTTATGCAAGATATCTGACGATTCAGTACTTAGTGTACATAAAAGTAATTTTAACACTCTTCTTAATGATTTTAATAGTATACACCCTAGATTACAATTTACTGTTGAGAATGAAACTGAAGGTAAATTACATTTTCTAGATTTGACTTTAATTAAAACTGATGAAAGACATATTATTACTGACTGGCATAGGAAAAAGATTTGTTCAGGTAGAACACTTAGTTTTCTTTCAAATCACTCTATTCAAAATAAAATAGGAATCATTAAAAAATTGATTGATAGAGCCCTTAAATTATCACATCCAGTTTTCCATGAAAAAAATATTGAACATTGCAAACAAATTCTTCTTCTTAACCATTACTCGTTTGAATTCATAGGAAAACATGCGCATAACAGAATAAAATATATAAAAAACAAAAACAATATGATTGTAAAATTAGGGAAAGATAGATATGAAACGCTAGACAAAAAATGTGTTATTTACAAAATTAATTGTAAAGATTGCAATGCAGTTTATGTAGGGCAGACAAAAAGAGCTCTTAGACTTAGGAAAAATGAACATGAAAATAATTTTCGCAGAAGTCCTAGATATCACTCAGTCCTTTCAAAACATAAGGTTACACATGGTCATGACTTTAATTGGAATGATATTAAAATTCTTTATCATGAAAGAAATCAGAAAAAGAGAGAATTCATGGAGATGTTATTTATAAAGAGAGAAGGTAACAAGGCTATCAATTTAAAAAGGGACCTCTCAAGATATAATAAAATAAAGTATGGGATAGAGTAATTAATTGGTTAAAGTAATTTTCTTTAACTAGATAATAGAAAAATTTTATTTTCTATTAAACAATCAATTTCTCAATTATTAATTTTGATTATATTAAACTTAATTAATTTTTAATTAATATTTTCTTTACAGGTTATATTAATGTTTCATACCTCTAGTTATTCCCTATAATTAATCCCTGATGAGGAGGTTTAAATTGACCTCGAAACATGTTGGTCCCCTTGTAGTATAAAAAGGACGGAGAAAGAAAAAAGTGAGAGGTTGGTTTTTTGGTTGCCTTTTTCCCTTTTTCTCCCCGTTTTTTCCATTATTTTATTCTTTTCTCTAATTAGCTGAAAAGGGAGGTTGTTTTGGAATTTTATTTTTTTAATTATGAATATTTTTCCTGCTTATTTTGCAAAAATTATTCGTAGTGAAATGAAATTCTTTTCAATGTTAATTTAAAAATATTTTTAAATAGAGACACTAAACAAATGATTCTTTCCAATCTGCAGGGTTTGCTTATGAATAATTTTAAGATTCCTTTAAATCCAGTTTACATAGTTTTACCTCAATTTTTTGTAAGAAATATTTTCTTTCATTTAATATAAAAAAATAATTTGTGTAATAAGTATGCATTGAATTTTAGTGAAAAACATTTTTTTAGAAATGTATTTAAATATTTTGGATTGTTTTCTTTTCCTAATTGGAAAATTTAATAATCTTAATAGATTGATCTTAGAATCACCTACAAATGATTTAGGTTTAATTGTAGAAGAATAATTTTAAGTTTTGAATTTTGCAAAATGTGTGAGGGGAAAAAATATCGAAGACTTTGAGACAATTCTTTTAATTTCTCAGGATTTAAAAATTTTTTAGGTAAACTCAATTATACAGGGCGTCAAGAGAACGAAAAAATATTCTTAAGCTCGTTCTTAAGATTCATAAGAAAATTTAAAATGATTTTTTTCTTAATGAATTCTAAGATAAAATTGAAAAAGAATACAAAGCATTTTAAATTATTTCCTCAAATTTTGAGAAAGAGTATGTAAAAGATTTAAAAGCAAAATTTTGCCACAATACATAATTTTAGAACAAATTTGAGTATAAGATATTTTAGGAATTTTGAAAGGTTTCAAGAAAATAAAAAAAATTCTTTAGGTTCCTAAGAAAAATTAAAATAATTTTCGTTATGAAAAATTAATTTTAAGAGAAGATTTAAAAAGATTTCAAGACATTTTAAAAGATTTCTAAAATTTTCAAAGAAGAATCTGAAAGATTTTAAGACAATTTTTAAAAGGTTGCAGAACTAAAAAACATCACGAAAAATTTAAATAATTTAAAAATATTAGAAGGTTTAAAAAATTTGAGAGGATAAAAAAAGGAATTTCTTAATATTTATGGGAAAATTTTTCAGGATTTTTTATTTTGAAGAATGAACTGTAAGGGATTTTTTATTTCTTCCAAACTTCTAAATGTCGTGAATATCTTTTAAAAAGGCTCGAATTTTTCCTAATATTTTTTAGAATCCTGTAAAATATATTTTTTTAAATCTTCTAGATTCTTTTTTAACACATCTGAAATATTCAAAAATATTTTTTAATTTTTTCAAGAATCTTATAAAATTTATATTTATATAAGTTTAAAAACAAACTGATAATTCGTCTTTTGTTGTAAGTAATTTCAATATTTGTGACTAAAAAAAAATGTTAGAAGCTTTCAGTGTTACATCAAAATGTTGTTTTATTTATTTCTATACAACACTTCATCTTAAAAAACCTTTTTTTTTATTTAGAAAACCTTTATTATGTTTTTAAACATAATACAAAAAATGTTACGGCACTGTGTTAAGGGGGGGGGGGGGGGG
>CAKNYM010051923.1:73746-121231 GCA_932195095.1 Andricus curvator | reverse complement strand
GGGGGGGGGCGAAGGAAATGTTACGGTCTGTTACACGGGGAAGGGTATCTGTCGGTATTAAAATGAACATCAACACCGGCGGGAAAAAATAACAAAGCTTTTATTCTGTGGCGACCATCTGATAAAAACTTTATATTTAATAAAATGGATAATAATTATTTAAAATATATAAAATTTAAATTTAAATGATAAGAAACTTATTTTCCGTTTTTGACCCTTCTACAAGAGTAACTTTTTCGTCAAATAGATTAAGAATAATATATTTTATATTATTTTTAGCAAGATTATTTTGATTTAGGCCTTCTAAATATTTAATTTCATCAAGCCAATTATCAAATTTTATAACCATGCACACTGCGCAGGTCCGAGATTTGTCCGGTCGCGCGGTCGTTGCGGGGACTCCCCTCGAATTCCTTACGAATTCAAGCATGAATCCCAATGTTTGTATATGTGTATGTGAGTGTACATATATATATATATATATATATATATATATATATATATATATTATTTTTATCGGCAGGTAGTATGTTTCTGATTTTTCCAAATTGGCATAATAATATATTTTTGTCATACCTTGTAGTTTCCTATAAATAATCCCTGATGAGGGAGTTTAAATTGACTCCGAAACATGTTGGTTCCTTGGTAGTATAAAAAAGACGGATAAAAGAAAAAGTGAGAGGTTGGTATTTTTGGTTGACTTTTTCTCCTTTTCTCCCTCTTTTTTCAATTGGTTATTTTTGTCTCTAATGAGCCGAAAAGTGAGGTGGTCTAGAAGTCTATTTTTTAATTTTGAATCTTTTTCATGCTCATTTTGCATAAAATTATTCATGATAAAATGGATTTCTGTTCTATCTTAATTTTAAAAAAGATTCCCTACGGTTCCACTCGAAGTCCTTACGGACTGCTACGAATACTTAACGATTTCATCAAAAACCATCGGACTCGTACGGATTTTCCGTTTTCAAACGATTATTTCACGAATTCGTACCTTCCCTGCTGATTTCCTACTTTGATTTTTACGGCATACATTGCCTTACCGGAATCCTTACAGATTGCCCTCTGATTTCTGACGGAATAAGCCGTGATTTTTTGAGTGAGACGCCCCTCGCATAAAAATAAAAACAAACAGAGTCATCGTTTAACTCATGTTTATTTTTAGAAAAATGCCTTACGTTTCGGCAACCGCTGCGTGCTTTTTTCAAAGGTAAACTAAATATAGTTACAATCATTTAGTAATATAGAACAAGAATAGGAAAAATAATTTCACAAAATAATATAAAGTGTACCTAAGGTAGATGTCCCAGTAATCGGGATGGTCCCAGTAATCGTGAGTTTTGAGGTGTAAACGCCAGGAGTAAGTATTTTCCGCATAAAAATACAATCCTAAAGTATTTTTACGAAAGTTTGAACAGTGCTTGTTGTGGAAACCAAATTAGTTTTTTTATACAAATAGTGCAAATGGGTAAAAAAATTCTTTTGTATTTGCTTAAACTTTTAATATGTCAAGAAATTACTTGATCGGGACGAGAATTATTTTTTTGTAATGAAAAATAATTTTTGTTTCATAAAATTAAGTAAAATCTTCATTTAGTACCTTCTCGTTCGAGAAATTCGGTCACGATTATAGGGACGTTTCAAAAGCATAGTTGTGCGAGTAATCGTGACCGGTCACGAAGACTAGGACGACTCTGTCAAAATTTTATTTCCATATTTTATTACAAATATTAATTTAATTAATTTCAAAAAGGCGTGGAATGAAATCGGAGAACTGAATTGTTAAACTGTGAGCAATAATCGTAATATAAATTAGTGCTTAGAACTGAAAAAAGGTGATGTACAATATTGGCATGACTTTATAGTGATTTCATTATCAATTTTTTAGTTTATTATCATTTTTCAGTGAAGTTAATATTTATTGAGATATATAATTATTGATAGTTTTAATATTTTGACAACGTAAACGAACATAACCTCCAAATACACATGATTTTTTTAGTCACTGCAATATATCAAATTTCGTAATTGTGTTCATAATTTATGTTGCAAAAAGGTAAATTATACAAATTACCAGTGTGCAAATTTTTGTATTCAAAAATGCACTCGAAATACACCTTCAAATCGCTAAAACCTGATTTCAAGAAAACTTAACCTTTTTCACGAAGACTGGGACAACGACTCCCGAACTAGTACATTGCAGATTTGGAAATCACGATAACTGGTACATTGGTGCTTTTTGACTTTTAATTGTTTATCAATAAGAAGTAATATTAAATATAATGTAAAAACAATGTTTATAATATTCTAGGATGTTTAATGCTTCAATCAGTACCAATAATTTTTTAAATAATCCTTGCAAAACAATTTTCTAAATATTAGAAGACAATGAAATCTCTTATGGTCAAGATTACTAGGACGTTTACCTTAGGTTGAACAATTTAATTAAATCAAACATTTTTAAAGAACAAAAGATCATTCCAAAAGAAGCATAAGATTGCAAAACAAAATCACAAGTCAAAATGGAAAATTTCAGTCAGTTTTGTAAGTCTATAATAAAAATATGTACATTATATGAAGTCTCTTAAAATTGAAGAGACTTCAATTACGTGAAAAACTACATTATTATAAATATAAAGAACTTTATGATGGGTGCAAAACAGAAAATAATTACTATAAAGATTACATGAAAGTGTATAAAGTGAAAGTACATAAAAGAAATAAACGTTGAAGGTATTGGCTTTTCAGAAAACTACTAATGAGGAAGCGCGAAACTCAACAGAATTTGAAATTTTAACTAACAAAGATGACATTATTTTATAATACTTTAATACATTTTAACAATATTTAAAATTTCAGTCTTTAAATTAACAGAAATATTACGGAATTTCTTAATGAATATAGACTCAATTATACGTCCTTGATAAGTGTTTTTTTCGGTAGCTAATATTTTAATATTATTAAATTCCAAATCGAAATAATGATTAAAATTCCAAGAATGTTGTATAAAACCTGTATTTAAATTTCCAATCTCACAATCTATTTTGAGTTCAGCAATTCTAGTTTTTAATCTCGTCCCGGTTTCACCTGTATAAACTTTATTGCAACATTTGCATTTTGTCAAACAAATAACACCAGACAAATCTTCAATGCTATCACTGTCTTTTTTCTTGAATGAATAATTATCTAGAGTATTAGTGTTTTTGAAATAAACATTGATATTAAATTTTTTTAAGGAACTTCTTAAACGTTCAGAGAAACCTTGTATGTACGGTAAAGTAAATTTAAAATCAAATTTATTGTATAAATCCATTTGTTTTTCTTACTACTATTACATATCTTATGAATGCGTTCGGTAATAATTTCATTAACTAAATAAAGAGGATAATTATTACATATACTGATCTTGTTTTTAATTGATTTAAATTTTCTTTTCCAAATTAAATGTCATTTAAAGCTCAAAGCATCGACAACTGTATTTTAGTGATTATGAATTCTCTTTTGTTAAAGCTCCTTGGGCTTTAACGAACGCATTCTCATAACTTATCTCGTGCTTCGCGTTCGATTAAAATTTGTCTGACATGAGCACTTTTCTATATTATGTTCAACTCTATTATATTATTATATATACAAATTTGTTTTTTATTATTACTATAATATTTGTTGCTACAATGGCATTAATCTTCATTCGCAGCTACCTTGAAAAATGTATCATTTTAATAATTGTATAATTATTATAACTAGAAAGCGGATTAGAGTAACTGTGAAGTTAGCTGGCGTTACATTCTATTTTCGATATTATTTTTAGGGCTGTCCATAAGTTTCGTGACGCTAAAAATAGTCAAAATTGACTCCCTCTCCCTCCCTCGTGACAGACCTTGACGATGTGAAAATCCCCCCGAAGTGTTATGTGACGAATTGTCGTACGCCCTCCGTTCCTATTGGAAAGGGATTTTTTTTTTAAATTGAATATTATTATTATCAGTATTGAAAAAAAAAATTTCTTAAAAATCGAAAACAAAATGTTGTGTACTCGATATGATAAACTGACATTAAGTGACAATTAGACCCCCCACCGCCCGCTCGGGCGTGACAAATCGCGATGTCCCTCAACCCCCCCCCCCCCCCCTGTCAGCATCTCGATATTTATGGACGGCCCCTTAATAATATTGAACTATTGAGCAATTATTAAACTATTTTAATTTTCTGGCTTTTTTCAATCTTGGTTACATTTATTTATTCGTTCATTTACAATTTTTTACAATTAAAAATATAAATAATTGAAAAGATTTAATATTCAGCTTTACACTAATGTATTTTTATTATTTTATTAAATTAATTTTATGTTATTATTTTATTAATTAATTTATTATTATTAAAATGTATTAAATTAATTTGATTTGAAAACGTTCCAATTCAAACTATTTTATATTATGTGAAATTTTGAAAAAAGACAATATTTCGAATGGAATAGGAAGGAATTGAACTTGTATCATTTCTGAATAAACGCGTTTAAAATTGAATTGTTGGAAATTCAAAATTTTTTGAACAGCAGCTTTTAAAATTCAAAACTTTCAGACTAAAATTTTTGAAATTTGGACAGTTTCATTAGAAAGGAGTTGAACTTGTATCATTTCTGATTCAAAGCATTTTAGTTTAAATAATTTTATTTTGAACTCAAGAATATCGAAACTGAATGATTTTGAATTTCAATTTTGAAAAAAGAACAATTTAAAACGTTAAAAGTTTAATATTTTCCGATTCGAATTTTGAAAAATAGACAATTCAAATTTTAAAGGAATTAAAATTGTATTATTTCCTATTAAAATCATTCAAAATTGAAGAATTTATCATTCTAAATTTTGAATTTAAATAAATTTTACTTCAAAGCGATTAAAATTTCACAATTTGAAATTGAAAACTGAATTCGAAGTTTTAAAGTCAAAGCTTCTGAAATTATAGGAATTTTCATTTTATTATTATTTTAATTTATTTTTCTAAAATCAAGAAATAAATTCACCTTCATTTTCAACGTTCAAAATTGACAAACTGTCAATCATAAACATTTCAAATATAATTATTCTGAAAAGAGGTTGAAAATAAAAAGTTTTTTAAAATGGAAAACATTAAAAACGAAAAATTGCATACTCCGGAATGCTGAAACTCAAACGAATTCCAACTTTATTCAAGACTGAAAAAAATTTACTGGCGAAAAATTCAGATAATAAAACTTTTCTGTATTCCAGCCCTCAAAAATCTTAATTATTTTAAGTGAATTTAAATCCTTCATAAACTAACAATTTTTAAATGGTCAATTATGCTTTTGGAAATTAAACCATTTCAATTCTAATACCAAATTTTAAACTTATGACAGGGCACAATTAAAAATGTAGCGTTTTACTATGAAAATTTGAATTTTTTATATTGTAACTATTTGAAATTGGAGAAATTATTTAATTATTCAGAAAAAAACTTTTTTTAAACTGAGTTTGAAATCTTGAATTTTTTGGAACCTATTTTCAATAAAACAGAAAATTGTGCAACTATCAAGTCTTTTGATTTGATACTGTACGGTATATTTGAAACTACAACGTGAAATTAGGAAATTTCTAATCAATGATTTTCGAATTGAAGCTCTAAACAAAAATTTCAAGGCAAATTTGTAGATATAATTTAGGCGCATAATTTATATCTATTATTTTTTCACAATTAAATAATTGTGTAAACAATTAATTATTATTTATAATGATTTTTTTTCTGAATAATGCTGGAAAGCTGCAGTTTTTACTGAAAACTTTCACTTTTTGTCAACTTTTCAACTAGAGTGAGAAAATATATAGTCAAAGTTAATAAACGTAATTGTTTGAACAATGTCTTATTAATCTTAATAATATTCTCTTTTTCTAATGTCGGAAAGTTCCGTTTTTTTTTTAATATTTCACTTTTTGTCCACTTTTGACTTAGAGTGAGGTAGAAATTGATGCAATTTAACAACCATAATTGTTTAAACAAATTATTACTGTTTAAAACTATCTTCACCTATAGTAAAACTAAATTGTTGCGGCTTTTCTTAAAATTTTACACTTTTTGTCAACTTTTCACTTGAAGTGAGGTAATAATTAAATTATGTTCACAAAAATAATTGTTTAAACAATTTATTATTATTTTAAATAATATTATCTTTGAATAATGCTAGAAGGTTGCGGTTTTTTCTGAAATATTCGACTTTTTATCCACTTTACATTCAGAGCAGGGTAAAAATTAATTAAATTAAAGAAACATAACTGTTGAAATGAATCATTATTGTTCATAACTATTTTCTCCTATACCTATAGTAATGCTATATAGTTGTGTTTTTTCTGAAATATTAAACCTTTTTTTAACTCTTTACAATAATTAATGCAAGTTAACGAACATAATTGTTTAAATAATTTATTGTTGTTTAGAACTATCTTTTCTTAGATAATATCTAGAAAGTTGCGGTTTTTTCTGCAATTTTTACTTTTCTATGGCTTTTTGTTTATGAGCAAATAGTAAATAAACAATAGAGATAATCATTTTTCAAACAATCTCTTTCTTTCTTATTAATATATTTTTCTGAAATACAATAGTTATATATTTGGAATATTCTTCAAATTTCCTGTATGGATCATTTTAATGTGAATTTTCATTAAAGTAGTTACTCAGAGCCTTTTTGTTTAAATTAATATTATTATTTACTGATTGTTCCTAACTAAAAAGTCAAAGAAAATCTGAACATTTGAGAGAACCCCGCAACTTTCATGCATTACTTTAAGAGAAGATAGTATAAACCATTATAAGTTATTTAAACAATTATGTTCGTTAACTTGAATTAATTATTATCTCAATGGGTAAAAAGTGGACAAAAAGTTGAAACAAAATTTCAGAAAAAAACCGCAACTACCTAGCACTAATATAAGGGAAGTAACATAAAGATATATAGATAAAAAAAATAATAATTTGTTTAAACAATTATGTTTCTTGAATTGCATAAATTATTATCTCGATCTAGGTGAAAAGTTGACAAAAAGTTACATTGCATTCATTATTACTACACTCTAAGTGAAAAGTAGACAAAAAATAGAAAATTTCAGAAAAAACCGTAACTTTCTATCATTATTCAAAGACAATATTATTACAAATAATAATAAATTGTTTGAACAATTATTTTTGTGAGCTTGAATTAATCATTACCTTAGCCTGATTGAAAAGTGGACCAAAAATGGAGCGTTTTAGAAAAAACTGTAACTTTCCAGCATTATTCTAAGATAATATTGTTATCAATAATAATAAATTGTTTGAACAATTATTTATATTGAATTTAATTCATTGTTGCCTCGATCTGAATAAAAAGTTGGAAATAAGTTGAAATATTCGGAAAATCCGCGACTTTCTAACTCTATTTTAAGAGAAAATTGCTAAAAACAATAATAAATTATTTAAAGAATTCATGTAAGCATCTAATTATCAGTACAAAGTATGGTATTTTCTGTATTCGAATTATCGAAATGATATCGATATGATAAATTGATAATATTAATTTGAAAAAGATTTTTACCTATTATTTTAAATTTAATATTATATTTATATTCGATTAAATGATTACTAATTATCAATATTTAATTAGAATTAAAACATTCAATATAATTTTATTTATTTCAAATATGAATAAAATTATTATTTATATAGACAATTTAATTAAATTTTCAATAAATTGAATAAAATTTAGTTTTAATTGGATAAATAAAATACTTTTTACCATCTAAATTCACTTTTACTAAATCTTCAATAAGTAAATAAATTGTTATTAAATTCATGTGAATTTAATAATTTTTTTATATGTAATTATACGATTATTTGAAATACGTATCGATGTTATGTTAACCTGCATTAAATGGTCAAACAAATTGTCATTTTACTTCTTAATCTTTGACGTTCAGTCCTATATTTTGTCACTTTAAATATTTTTTTTTAATTTCAAAAAAGAATTTTGATTAAATTAGCGGTTTTATGTAAAAGTCAAACTAAGAACGTTCTTTTTGAAAATTTGTTTAACAATAATTATTTTTATTCGATAAGTGACAAGCTTCTCAGTATTTTTTAACTAATTTTCAATCGTTTAAACAATTCTTATTTGTTTCAAAAAATTTTTTCACTGTAAATCGTGGAAAATTATTATTTTTCGGGGTAAATGATACAGTTGATAAATGTCAAGAGTGATATTTTTTGATTAACATATTTTGTGATTATTTAAATAATTTTCATTATTTTAAACAATTTGTTCCCTATCGTTTGTGAAAAGTTAGTATTTTCTGGACTTAATTACACAGTTAACGAATACAATTTTTTTCCTTGTAAGTCCGGGAAAGTTATTATTTTCTACAATTAATGATGCAGTTAATAAATGTTGAGAGTGATACTTTTTATGCAAGACAGTTAGCAAATATTTAAACAATTCATAATAATCAGTCATTAGCCTTTTCATATGAAAGGTGGAGAAAATTCTAGTTTTTGCGAATCTCTCACACTATGTTGCTTACTATTCATCATTTTCTTATCTCACAACTAACACCCTACATTTTTAAACAATAATTATTTTTTTTAAACATTTTTTTCTTTTACGTGATATTAATTGTTCAAATAATTTTAAACCGTTTTTCACAAAAAGTATCACTCCTATAATTTATTAACTGTGTCATTAATGACAGAAAATAATCACTTTTGACGATAACAGAGAGAAAAAATGGTTTAAACAAATTAAAATTGTTTAAATAATGGTCATATATCTTAACCAAAAAATTTTACTACCAACATTCGTAACTTTCAGCGACCTACTAGGAAACTTGTCATTTATCGAATAAAATTAATTAATGTTGAAAAAAAATTAATATTTTGTGGCATTTTCCAAGCACAATACAAGGGGTTAGAGGGGGTCAAAATGTAAAGTTCCTGAGTAGAAGTTACTCCTTGAACATTCCTCAAGAAGCGAATAAATTTTAATTTACAAAAAATTAATAACAAATTCTTCTTTTTCGCATTTTTTCGAAAATAGAGCTTTTTCCGTTTAAAACCCGATGTTAATTTCAAAATACCGGGGGCACGGGTTAATTTTGACCGAATTGAAAAAAAGGGAATTTCTTTTTTCGAAAAATCAAACAAATTTACATTTTTTCACCTTCTAGTAAAGTTTATTTTTTCAAGTATCTTGTATTTATATTGTCTATTTTTTACTAAATATATTGTGACGGTACAAATCTCAAAAAAAGTTTTTCTGACAAAATAGTCTAGAGCTTACAATTTTGATCCGATTTAAGCACTTCAAAAAAAGTCAACTAAATTTCAAAGAGATTTGTGCTAGCTGATTTTTTATTTATTTTTTATTAAGTTTTACATTCTCATCCAGAGAAGGTATTAGATTTATGTAAAATTTGACCCCCACCGTTTCTATCAAATGTCCACGTTTTGAGACATTCTGAACCCAAAAAACAGGTTTTCGCGAACATGTCTGTCGGTATGTATGTATATATGTATGCATGCATGTGAGGGCATGTATGTGGGTATGCATGGGTGTGTGTATGTGTGTATTTAGATTTTTATTTTGTTAGCACGATGACTTTCGAAAGAATTTACAGATTGGATTGTCCTTTGACATACTCTCAAAGTGTCCTAAAATGAAGGTCAAGTTCGTTAGCCAGCCATTTTGGATAAAAATTCAAAAAGTGAGCGCTTTTTCAAAATTTTTTAGACCACTTTTTTTTCAAATTTAAAAATTTTATGAACGTATATTCGTTGAACTCAGAAATATAAACAATTTATCTCACTGACTTTCTTTGATAAATCCAAAATTACTAGAGTTATAGCATTTACAAAATTCCAAAGAACAAACGAAAATGAACATTTTAAGCCAAACAACGGACAATATGAAAAAAAGTCCAGAAAAGAAAAATATTTATTTTTGAACATTCTACAATATTGCTATATGATTTCTTTCAATTTTCTTGAAAAAACGAAAATTCACATTTTTATCGCACAAAAAAATAATGAAAAATCAAAAATTCCATTTTGCGGTCAAAATATACAAGATACGGAAAAAGATGAATGGACAAAAATTGTGCACTCTAAAAATAGCTACAAATTTGTTAATAATCACTTTTTGACGGGACGCGTGGTTTTTGTTTCATTTGTAAAAAACTGATTTAAGAATTAAATAAAATAAATTAAATTTTTGGACGAACGACACAAACCACAAGAAAAAATTAGCGGACAAAAGTTTTTCACTCAGAAAAGAGCTACACATTCTTTATTAATAATTTATCGATAAGATGCGTAATTTGTGTTTCAGTCGTGAAAAATAACATTAACAATAAAAAAAAATTGTGGAAAAACGACGCAAGGTATGAAAAAAGATAAATAGACAAAAGTTTTTCAACCAAAAAAAAATCTACAAATTTTTTATAAGCTCTTGTTAGGAAAATACATTTAAAATAAAAAAAAATTAACTTTTTGGAAAAACGATACACGATACAATAAATTTTATCTAACAAAGTTTTTCGCCTAAATTACATTTACAAATTTTCTTAGAACCACTTAACGCTAGGATGCATAGTTTTGGTTCAAATCAAAAATTGGTTCAAATTGGTTGCAATAAAATGCATAATAACAAAATTGTCTTTTTATAGGATGCGCACTTCTTTTCAATTATAAAAACAAGACAAAGAAAATACGTCTGTTTTTAATATCAATGCATATTATGAATTGTAATAATATACATTTATTGAAATGATATAAAATTTTCACGGTAGCTGAGGATAAAATTAAATGCAAAATCAGCAACAAATATTAAAGTAATCATGATAAATACAATTCGTACTTCATTTTGCAATATCTAATAAGCAATCACAAGCCGACGTATAGAAATAAATGTAATATACATTTGATATAATAATGTTGAATATATGATGTAGAAAATTTCGCATTTTGGACAAAATCGAGTGCGAAGCACGAGGTACGTGATGATAATGTATTCCTTAAAGCCGAAAGAGCTTTAACAAAAGAGAATTCACAATCACTAAATTACAGTTGTCGATACTTTGACTTTTAATTTTAAAAGATGTGTGCACAAATGTGGACAAATGTGGATAACTTTTTTTCTAATAATTGATAAACAAAGCATCGTAGTTCAAAGTCATCAGTAGCATTTTGTAGCCAACTAAATTCTCGATCCAACCACACCTAATACGTTGTAAAAAAAAAATCTTTTTTAAATTAAAAAACGACTTTAAAAAAAAGGGCCGGCTTAATCCCACTCTCCCCTAGTTCCGTTTTCAGTAAAAAAAAAATCAATTTTCAACCAAAAAAAAAAAAATAATTTCCAACCAAACAGATGAATTCTCGACTAAAAAAGATAAATTTACAAAAAAATGGGATAGTTAATTTTTTGGTTAATAAAAATTCATTTTCAAGCAAAAAAAAAACAATTTATGAACAAAATAGTTCAACTTCTCACGAAAATAGTTCAATTTTCTACCAAAAAGATGAATTTCCAAGCAAGGAGGATTAATTGTCTACCATAAATACGAATTGAAAAAAAATTGATGAATTTTATGCCAAATGGTTGAATTTTCAAGCAAAAAGATCAATTTTCCACACAGAAAGAAACGAAATTTCAACAACATAGATTAATCAATTTTTAACCAAGAAACGAATTTTCGAGAGAATAGTTCAATTTCCAACAAAACTACTTCCAACTAAATTCAAGAATCTTCAATCAGAAAACGGACTTTTTAAAAAGTAGTTAAACTCTTAACCAAGTAATTTAATTTTCAACTGAAAAAGATAAATTTTAAACCAAAAATGGAATATTAATGAAATGTAGTTAAATTGCCTACCAAAATAGTTGAATTTTCAACACAAATCACAAAAAGATGAAAAGTAGATTAATTTTTAATCGAACAGTAAATCTTCAAACAAAATTATGAATTTGTAACAAAGAATATTACATTTCGACCAAAAAGACGAATTTTTAACAAAATACATGAGTTGCAACTAAAAATATTTGGATTACCTATGTAATTATTCTGAATTACTTGGATTACTCTGGATTACAAGGTAATTACTTGTATTACTTAAATTACTTCAAATTTCCGGGATAACAAGTGGATTACCCTTGATTATGTGTGTTACGCTAGATTACAAGTGGATTACCTTATATTATAGTTTGATTACTCTGAATTAAACATGTATTACGCTGGATTATTTTAATTAGCCCGGATTACAAGTGGATTACCCCTAAACACCCTCGACTACAAATTGATTATTTGGGTTATTTAAATTACTTCGAATTATCTGGATTACAAGTAAATTACGCAGAATTGCTCAAATTAATGCGGGTTACAAGTGGATCACTCCGATTACCTATATTCATCTGGATTACTAAAAATGCGATAGTTAAATTTGTAGTTAAAAAAATAAATATCCAACAAAAACAAAAATGCTTAGTGATTACTCTGAAGTACCTGGATTACAAATTATTTGGATTACTTAAATTGCTTCGAATTTCCTGGATGACAAGTGGATTTCTCTGGATTATAGGTGCATTACGCTGTATTACAAGTGGATTACTCTAAATTGCAAGTGGATTACACTCGATTACTTAAATCAATCTGGATTACAAGTTGATTACTCCGATTACATGTATTCACGTGGATTACAAGTTAATTACTTGAATTACTTAAATTACTTCGAATTACCTGGATTACAAGTGGATTACTCTAGATTATAGTTCAATTACGCTGGATTAAATGTGGATTACAAGTGGATTACCCTAGATTATTGTTCGATTGCGCTGGATTACAAATAGATTACTTGAATTACCCTGGAGAGCATGTGGATTACTCCATATTACATGTATTACTCTGGATTACAAGTGAATTACTTGGATTATTTAAGTTACTTCGAATTGATTACGTCGTTTACATTGATTCCCTGGATTACAAGTTATTTACTTGGATTACTTAAATTACTTCGAATTGTCTGCATCGCATGTGGATTACTCTGTATTATAGGTGGAGGGATGTATCAATTTTTTCTTAACTTTCTAAATTTTTGGAAATTAAATTCATTCAGAAAAAAAGATCTTCTCCTTTCACTCCGCTCGGATTCGAACACCAGATCAACTGATTTCCGGTCAGGTGCTCTAACCATTGAGCTACTAGAGAGATCAGAGGAAGAATCCTTTTTTCTGAAATACGCTTTATTATACAAGGTGTTATATACAAATCAATTTTTACTAGGAATTTAAATTTTATAAAAAAATGTTTTTCAAATAAAACAAAAATGTTTTTTTTTATTTTATACTGTACGAACTAAAAGTGTGCAAAGGCATATTTGCAAGTAGATTTGATCCAGTTTGCCTAAAAATAAATAAATAAATCTTTTAATTTCCCAACCATGCACTGGCATGAGACATAACCGTGTCAGTTAAATTGATAATTAGGTCGCACGGGAATCGGAATCCAAAAGTGAGAGATTATATCACTCTTCAGTTAAAAAATGAAAAAGGTCTAGGCAAATTTTCCCTAAAAAATATCTCGTAATCCAGACTACATTAATTTATGTTAATTGACCGAATTTATGACTTGGTCGTGAAATGACGACCAAAATGAAATTCTCTCGTGGGTACTCAAGGTCTTTCACGAAATAGATGCGCTGTTTTCCTGGCACACTTGAGAGAGTCAAGTATCTGTTGAATCAAATTGGCGACAATTTCTACTATGAAGGTCAAATTTTTCACTCATCTCGAAAAGATAAATCATTATTTTCTAATTATGTAGTTATAAAAAAGGCGAACTAGATAAAAAATTGGCGACATTGAGATTTTAAATTGAAATTGATGATTGAGTATTAATAATTATTATTAATTCATTATTTAATTACTATAAATGATTCTTTATGATTTTTTGATCAAATGATTACAGACCTCGGACTCGATTAAGTATTCATCTTTTTCGGCTGAAAATTTTATTATTTGGTTCAAAATTGAATTACTTTTTTGAAACTCAACAATTTTGTGAAAAAGTCATACTTCTTGGTTGAAAATTCAACTATTTTGTTGAAAATTCGTTTTTTTTGCTTGAAAATTCAACAATTTTATTGAAATTTTTTTTGGTTGAAAATTAATTTCGTTCCGGAGAAAATTAATCATTTTTGGTAAAAAATCAATTTTTTGCTTAAAAATTCAAAATTTTCGTTGAAAATGAATCTCCTCAAGTTGTGGTTTCAAGCATTTTGTTGAAAGTTCATTTTTGTTGACTAATTCAAAATGTTTTTTATTTTAAGTTAAAATATTTTTTGTTAAAATGTGAACTATTACATTTTGCGTTAAAAATTCATCTTTTTAGTTTGAACATTCTACTACTTTGTTGAATGTTGAAATACTTTCTTGAAAGTTATTTTTTTTGTTGAAGATTCAGAATTTTAGTTGACATTTTATTTTTTTATTATTTTCTTAAATGAAAATTTATCTGTTTTGTTTAACATTCAACTAGTTGGTCTTTTTTGCTTGAAAATTCAACACTTTGGTGGAAAATTCAACTATTTGGAACAAAATTAAAGTGTTTTGTAGAAAACTCGTTTTCTATTGAGAATTGATTCTCTTAAACGCAAATTTAACTACACTATTTTTGGATAAAAACTAATCTTTTTTAGTTTAAAAATTTCACTACTTAGTTAAAAAATTTTAGAAACTATCATCACATCTACTGTTCAAATTTTTTGGTTGGAAATTTATGTAATTTGTTAAAAATTTGTGTTTTTGGTCCAAATGTATTTTGTTCAATAGTGGTCTTTTTTAGTAGAAAATTAATTTTCTTGGGTTGAAAATTCAACTGTTTTGTAGAAAATGTGTCTTTTTTGACTGAGAATGCAATACTTTGATAGAAAATCCAACTATTTGGTTAAAAATGTATGTATATTGCTGAAAATTGTGTTTTTTTTTTTTTTTTTTTTTTGGTAAAAAATCAATCTTCTGTGTGGAAAATTAATTTACTTTTTTATAAAATATAATTTTCTTGCCTGAAAATTTAACTATTTTGTTGAAAATTCAACTATTTCATTGTAGATTGACCTTTTTGTTGAAAAATCTTATTCTCGGGTTGATTTCGATTTTATTTCTAATAAAAATTAATTTTTAGACTGAAAATTTAACTATTTGGTTGAAAGTTAACTATTTTGTTGACAATTTATATTCTTGATCTGAAAATTCAACTGTTTTGTAGAAAATTCGTCTTTTTCGCTTGAAAATTCAACACTCTGGTAAAAAATTTAACAATTTGGTTAAAAATGTTTGTATTTTGTTAATATTGGTCTTTTTTCGTAAAAAATTAATCTCCTTCGTTGAAAATCGATTTTATTTTTAATAAAAATTTAACTATTTGGTTGAAAGTTAACTCTTTTGGTGACAATTTATATCTTGAGTTGAAAATTCAACTGTTTTGTAGAAAATTCATCTTTTTTCGCTTTAAAATTCATCACTTTGGTAAAAAATGTAACTGTTTTGTTAAAAATCTTTGTATTTTGGTTAATATTGGTCTTTTTTGGTCAGAAATTAATCTTCTGTGTTGAAAAACGAGTTTATTTTTAATGAAAATTAATTTTTAGACTGAAAATTTAACTATTTGGTTGAAAGTTAACACTTTTGTTGACAATTTATATTCTTGAGTTGAAAATTCAACTCTTTTGTAGCAAATTCGTCTTTTTCGCTTGAAAATTAAACACCTTAGTACAAAATTCATCTGTTTTGTACAAAATTAAACTGTTTTGTAGAACAATCGTTTTTTTTAATAATCCTCTTGAATGAGAATTGAACGACACCATTTTTGGTTTATAATTGATATTTTTTAGTTCACAGATTTCACTATTTAATTAACAATTCCCAGAAGCTAGCACCACATCCATTGTTTAAACTATTTAGTTTGAAATTTAGGTAAATTATTGAAAATTCCTCTTTTTGGTGGAAAAGTATTCTTCTACGTGGAAAATTTAACTATTTAGTTACAAATTTATGTATTTTGTTGAAAATACATCTTTTTTGGTAGAAAGTTAATCTTCTGCGTTCAAAAATATTTTTTCATTTTGGTTTAGAACTAATTGTTTGAAGTGAAAATTTGACTATTTTGTTGAAGATTCAACTGGTTAGTTGAAAATTAAGTTTTCTGTTGAAAATTCAACTGGTTTGTAGAAAATTCGCCTTTTTTGCTTGAAAATTTGACACTTTGGTGGAAAATTCAACTATTTGGTACGAAATTTATGTC
Source organism: Andricus curvator (assembly GCA_932195095.1). NCBI lineage: Eukaryota > Metazoa > Arthropoda > Insecta > Hymenoptera > Cynipidae > Andricus > Andricus curvator. The sequence continues at coordinate 104,903 of CAKNYM010051923.1, read as the reverse complement.
TTTTTTCGAAAATGCGACTTTTTAAATATATGACATAAAATCATTATATTTATTATTTTGTAAAAGTATATTTCACGAATTAGATGAAAGTAAAAACTAAATGTTAGATAGCCATTTAATGCTCTATGGTTGGTTTCTTTTAATTGCCTAAAACGCGTCAGGCGCTTAGAAGAATGGTTGAGTATTCTTCCAAATGCCTGAGTATTCTTTTAAATGCCTTAATAAACCAGACACGTGGACGCCAGGTGAAAATTTCGTCCAAGATTCTTCTGAATTTTATGCCTACGACATAAACATGTCAACAAATGTATTTTGGCAGTGTTCCTAATGCCCGTACAACTTGTAAATAGATAAATTTTGAATACTTTATTTAAACTTTCAGATTTCACATTCCAAAATACCAGCTCTCGAAACAGGCGAAATAGGGTGTTTTTTCACAAAAATAGCGGAATAATAAGGGAATGAATTCTTTTGAACAAAATTGGTATTCCATATTGAATATTATTCATATTTTCATTCGAACCATATAACCAGATAGTTGAATTTTTTATTTATCAACAAATGGTCGAATTTTTAAAAGAGGAGATTAAGCTTCAACCAAAAACAGTTATATTTTTAACCAAATAGTTGAATCTTCAAGCCAAAAAGAGAAATTTTTTAGAAGATAGTTAAAGTTTCTATTTTTAAAAAAAGGGAACTTTTAACAAAAAAGTTTAATTTTTTGCCAAAAAAGACTTTTAAAAAAAAAAGGTTAAATTTGGAACAAAACAGTTAAATTTTCGACTGAAAAACATGCATCTTTGAAAAAGTAGTAGTTCAATTTTGAAATAAAGAAGATAAATTTTAACCTAACATGAAATAATTAAATTTTTCACAAAATAGTTAAATTTTTAACGAAAGAGATGAATTTTCAACCCAGAAAGACCTTCTTTTAACAAAACAGTTGAATTTTAAGCTTAAAAAACTAATTTTTTACAAAAAAGATGAATTATCAACCCGAAAATATGAATTTTTAGCAAAAAAGTTAATTTTCAACCAAATTGTTAAATTTTTATGATCAACTGGAAAATGAAATTTCAAGAAAATACTTGAATTTTCACAAATAGTAGGATTTTCAACTAAAAGAGATGAATTCTGAACGAAAAATGTAATAGTTGATATTTCAGCGCAAAAAGTTTTTTGATTTTGAATGAAAAACTGCCGAATTCATTCATAAAAACGAATTCTCAACAAAATAGTTGATTTTTCAACCAGAAAATATTTTACATCTGAGAAAATAAAAAATAATGAATTTTCATTTGAAAAAATTATTTTTTTTACCAAAAAAAAACGATTTCTCAACAAAATAGTTAAATTTTCAATCACAGAAATAAAGTTTCAACTGAAACGGTATTTCAAAAAAGAAAAAGATTAATTTGAAACCAAAAACAGTTGAATTTTATTGAAAAAGATGAATTCTTAACGAAAATTGTAATAGTTTATACTTCAATCATAAAATATTTTAATTTCAAATAAAAAACAGTTGAATATAACCACAAAAGATTAATCTTCAACAAAATAATGTTCAACTAAGCAAAATAATTTTTTTAACAAAAATGGAATAGTTAAACTCTCGTTTAAAAAATTAATTTTCATTGAGAAAAACTAATTTTCGTTAAGAAAAACTAATTTTCAACAAAATAGTTAGATTTTCAACCAAAGAAATGAATTTTCAACGAAAATGAGGAATTTTCAACAAAAAATACAACTTATTTGTAATAATTGATATTTGAACCAAAAAAGATTTAAATTTTAAATAAAAAACAGTTGTATTCAGCTGCAAAAGATTTATTTTCAACAAAATAGTTTGATTTTCAACCAAAAAAGATTTTTAAGTCAAGAGAGAAAACAAATTTTATTCAAATTGTTGAATTTTCAGACCAAAAAAGCGAATTATCTAGAAAACAGTTGAATCTTCAACTAAAAACGATCAATCTTGAACCAAAGATGTAATAGTTAAATTTTCAGTTAAAAAAATTAACTGCCAACCGAAAAAATGAATATTTACGTTCACATTTCAACCAGGTAGTTAAATTTTTAATAAAAAAGACGAATTTTCAATGAAGAACACGAATTTGTAATGAAAAATTAAATAGTTGAATTTTTGACTAAAAACAATCAATTTTCAAACAAAAATGGAATAGTTAAATTTTCAGCTACGAAAAGTAATTTTCAAACAAAAAGAAAATGAATTTTCAAGAAAATAGGTAAATCTTCAACAACAAAAAAAGAATTTTTAACAAATTAGTTCAACTCCCAACCGAGTAGTTAAATTTTCAACAAAAAAGTTTAGTTGGATTTTCTTATTGGGTTCTATTAATTTAGTTCGCATTTAAGCAAAAAAAAGACGAGAAAAGGGGAAGTTTCTTGAAAACAGGGAAAAAGAGAAATTCTCTCAGGAATTCTTTATAAAAGGAGAAGATTAAATTTTTCTTTCAAGTTTACTGTATAAAGATTTTTTAATTTTCTTTTGGAACCCGGTAGTTTTGTGACCATCAACTCAAAAATAAATGCGAATGATCTTCAAAAATCAGGGCAAGGTCTCTTTCTTTTATTTATGCGATGGTTCATTTATGGTCATGAAAAATTTTGGAAAGATCAAAATTTAAAACGCACATGACCCAATTAACTGAGTAAAACAGAAGAAAATGCGGCCAACCCCGCAGACTCACACGCCAACCAATCCTCAAGTGAGTTCCGTTCGGCGAGTCGGAAATAGATTCTGCTAAACTGCTCGTCAGCTTCATGTTTAAATGCTTTGGTGTTCTTTTTATTGATCAGGGAACAACCATTAATTACATAAGGATGATTTTTTGAAATTTCAGACCCCCTTTTGTAAGGATTCGTAAAATTTGTTTGACCCCACCCTTGTTTTATGTCATATTTTTTATTTTTTACTCAATATATTATTATCAATATAGTAAATATTTACACAGTAAACTTGATTTGACAGGATTTCTACAGATTTGGAGACTTCCATAAACCACGTGCTTTTACACTTATCTGTTGAAAAAAACCCATGACTAGAAAACAGAAGGATGTTTACTGAAAACCATAATAAGTCCAACACAAAATAAATTAATTTTAACCCAAATCGTTAATTTTCAAATCAGAAAGATTAAATCTTTACCCCCCCCCCCCCCAAAAAAAAAAAAACAAACGAATTTTCAACAAGATACATGAATTGTCAATCAGGGGCCTTCCATAAACCACGTGGCACCCTAGTAGGGGGGGGGGGGTCTACGAGAATGCCACGGTGGACTACATGGGGAGCCGGGGGGGTCAAAAATTGGCAAAAACGGGGCCTCATGGTTAATGGAAGCCGCCTTTGGAGGAATTTTAAGGTATTTAAAAAAAAAAAGTATTTGAGAGAATTACAACATTTTTACGGAATTAAACGAGATTTCCAAAGCTTTTAAAGGTTTTCATGAGATTTCGAGGGATTTTAGAAGATTTCATGGGATTAAAAAAGGTTTAAGGTATTTCAAAATATTCCAAAGTATTACGAGGTGTTTCACAATTTTCACATGATTTTAAATGCTTTGAAGAGTTTGAAGAAAATACCTAGCACAATTTCAGAGAGAATGTCGATTTTTAGGGTTTCGTAGCCCCGGGCAGAAACCCTTATATTCTTGAAAGCATGTCCGTCCATCCGCCGTAAATTTTTCCAAGGAGGGGAAGTAAAGAGAAATGAGAAGATGGGAAGTGAAAAGAAATTAGGGAAGAGAAAGTAGGGGAAGTGAGGGAAAATGCTAGAAAGAAAAATGAGGGAAGTGAGGGGAAATAAGAGGAGGGAAAGAAGGGGAAGTGAGGCGAAATTAGAGCTGGAAAGATAGGGGAAGCGAGGGAAACTGAGGGAGAACGAAGCGAAATTATGGGGGGGGGGGGTAGTGAGGAAAAATAAGGGCAGGGAAAGTAGGAGAAGTGATGGGAAATTAGAGGAAATGTGGGGAGGGGAAGTGAAGTAGGGGAATTGGCGGGGAATAAAAGGAGGGAAAATAGGGGACGTAGTGATGCATGTCAGTGATTTGAAATTTTTTCGAAAATCTCGTCAGATGTAATTAAAACCGTGAACACGATAGTTATCACATCGAGGCGAACGATCACTCAGTCGAGATGATCGTCTCGATCGACTTTTTTCATTACAAATTCTTGATCTCCATTACATTTCAGTTCCATCTAATTATTTTTTAAGCAAATCTCGATTTTGTCCAAAATCCTCACTTGCCCGGGTGAAGTGAGGAAACATAAGGGGAGGGGAAGTAAGTGAAGTGAGTGTAATTGAGGGGAAGTAGGGAAAATAATTAGAACTAAGGATGAGTAGGGAAGGAGAAGTGAGATGAGGGAACTATGGATAATTATGGGAGTGGAAATAAGGGGAAATTAGGAAGGGAAAGTTCGGAAAATGATTATGAATGAGGGTGAGTAGGGGAGGGGAAGTGAGGGCTGTGGAAGGTGAAGTAGGGAAAGGGAAATATCAGCTTGGAAGCGAGGGGAAGAGGAAGTGGAGAAAGAAAATGTTGGGGAAGGGAATGAAGGGTGAAGTGTGGGAAAATTAGCGAAAAGCAAGTAGGGGAAGTGAGAATAAATGAGAGGAAGGTAAATAAGGGAAGTGAGGGGAAGTGAGGGGAAGAAAATTAGGGGAATTGAGGGAAAACGAGGAAGTAAAGTAGAATAAGCGGTGGGAAATGATTAGGAATCAGGGTGAGTAGTGGTGGGCAAGTAAGGGCTCAGAAACGGAAAGTGAGGGGAGAGGGATTAGGGGAATGTAGGGGAAGTACAGAAGAGAAAGTATGGAAGGGGGAGGTTATTAAGGAATTGAAAACGTTTCAGCGGATTAGAAAGGATTTTAAGGGATTTTAAAGAATTTGAAGGGATTTTAAGATATTTCGAAATATTTCCAAATAAGTCACCGATTTTTATGGAAGTGATATCGAAGTTTTTTCACAAATTTCAAAGGATGTCAGCGAATTTAAAGGGATTCCAAAAAATTAAAGGGATTTGAATGAATTTCATAGAATTTAAAAAAATTTCATGAGATTTCAAAATATTTACAAAGATTTCAACGTTTTTCAAGAGATTAGAAAGGATTCCAAGAGATTTCTAAAGACTTAACAAAACTTCAAAGGTTTTCTGAATATTATAAAGGATTTTAAGGAATTTCGCGGAATTTTCAATAGCTTTTAAAAGATTTGAAAGAATAAAAAAAATTTAAGATATTTTAAGAGGTGTTGAATGATTTTCATGGATTTTTAAGGATTTTAAGGAATTAAGAACGATTTCCGCTGATTAAAAAGGATTTTAAGGGAAATCAAGGGATTTCAAAACGTTTTAATTCATTTTAAGGAATTCAAAGCGGTCTTGATGATTTCACGGGATTTTAAATGATATTAAGGGATTTTGAAAGATTCCAAAGTATGTCTACGGATTTGAGATGATTTCGTAAGATTTCAGAAGATTCAACGGAATTTCGAAGGATTTTCGTGGATTCTTGAAGATTTTAAAGAATCAAGAACGATTTTCGCGGATTACAAAGGATTTGAAGGAATTTCAAGGGATTTCAAGATATTTCGAAATATTTTTAAAAAACTCACGGATTTTAATTGAAGAGATATCGAAGTATTTTCACCAATTTTAAAGGATGGCAGGGAATTTTAATGGGATTTTGAAGATTTCAAGCGATTTCAAGGATTTCAAGCTTTTTTATGGAATCTCAAAGAATTTTATGGGATTTCGACATTTTTTAAAGGATTTCATGGGATTTCGAGGGAAATCAATCGTTCTGTAGAGATTTAAAAGATTTCAAGGGATCTCGTAATATTTCGAAATATTTAACGGAAATTCAAGAATTTTAACCAATTTTCAGGGATTTCTGTGAATTTTAAAGGATTATGAGAGATTTTATTGGAATTTTGAAGATTTCGAGCGATTTCATGAAATCTCAAAGTATTTTATGAAATTTCCGCAATTTTTAAAGTATTTCATGGGATTTCCAGGAAGATCAATCGTTTTGAAGGTATTTCAAAGATTTCAAGAAACTTCGTAATATTTCGATATATTTAACGGAATCTGAAGGATTTTGACCATTTTTAAGAGATTTCAAAGGATTTTCACGAATTTAAAAGGATTATGAGGGATTTTAATAGGATTTTGAAGATTTCGAGTGATTTCAAGAATTTCAAGCGATTTCACGAAATCTCAAAGAATTTTATGAAGTTTCTACCATTTTTTTAAGTATTTCATGGGATTTCCAGGAAAATCAATCGTTTTAAAGGTATTTTAAAGATTTCAAGAAATTTCGTAATATTTCGAAATATCAAATGAAATTTCAAAGATTTTAACCAATTTTTAGCGATTTTGAAGAACCTGTGCGGATTTTAAAGTACTATGAAGGATTTTAATTCGATTTAAAAAATTTCAAGCGATTTCAAATTTTTTCCAGGATTTTAACGAATTTTTTTAGATTTTGAGGGATTTTCACAGATTTTAAGGGATTATGTAGAACTTTAATGGGATTTTGAAGATTTCAAGCAATTTCACGGAATCTCAAAGAATCTGAATGAATTTCCACAATTTTTAAAGCATTTAAGGGAATTTCCAGGGCGATCAATTCTTTTGAAGGGATTTCGAGAGCTTATGTACGATATCCATCGAGTTTCAAGGATTTTAAAGAATTTTCACATAATTTGAAAATTTTGAAGGAATTAATAAATTTTTCAAAAGAATTCACGAGATTTCAGAAGATTGCAAAGATTTCCAGGCATGCCACAAGATTTCATATTCAAAAAAATTAATTATAAAGAGGGAAACTTGTGCAAGAACCCCCCCCCCCCCTCTTGTGTAAGGATTGATAAGATTTGCCCCTCCCCCCCACCCAAAAAAAAGCTAGCTGTGAATTCGATCTCGAGTGTTTCCACTTTGTTTGTATTTATAATTATATGGTGCTCATTTCACGAGCACTTTGCTTCCCGTCAGCAAATGTATTTGCTTCCTAATAGAGGAAGCATCAGTTATTTTTTTCAACAATAGACAAACCAAAGTCTTCATTTCGATCAATTTAAAAATAGAAATGTACAAAAAATGCAAAACTACAAAATAATATTTAAAAAAATTTTAACACAGACAAATCAGACAAATCAAATTTTGTATTCGAAATGATAATTTTTCGAGCTGGAAAAGGGAAGGGAAACGTTCTGTCACACCCTATCCCTTTCCCAGTTTTATGATTTTTTTAAAGAAATTGTCAGAATTATTCTATTTGAAAATCTATAATCAACAAATCTTTTCTATTCATGCGTCAACTTTGAATTATGTCGATGAAAGAAGTTCTTCTTTTAGAAACTGATGATTCAAATATTATAAATGAGCATAACTTCCTTAATCTTCAATAAAGTGTATTAATATAGATCAATCGATTTGCCTCGAACCAAGGAATATTTTCCGTTCTTGCATCAATTTTGAATTATGTTAGTGAAAAAAGTGTCACCATAAAAAATCGTGTTCTCAAATATTATGCATTACCATAGCTTCCTTACTCTTCAATAAAATATATCAATGCTGTGGGTCAATCGATTCGCCTTGAATCAACAAAACTTTTCTATTCTCGCATCAACTTTAAATTATGAGAATATTTTTAGTAGAAAAATCGATTTTAAAAATATATAAGTTACCATAACTTCCCTACTCTTTCATAAAATGTATTAATATTGTAGGTCAATCGATTCGTCTCGAACCAAGGAATCTTTTATATTCTTGCATCAACTTTGAATTATATTGAAAAAAAAGTCTTACTATAAAAAACCGTATTTTCAAATATTATGCATTACCATAGCTTCCTTACTCTTCAATAAAATGTATTAATATTATAGGTCAATAGATTCGTCTCGAATCAACACATCTTTTCTGTTCTTACATCAACTTTGAATTATGTGAATGAAAAAAGTTGTACTATAAAAAACCGATTTTTAAAATATTATTAAGTGCTAAAATAAATCCAACAAATATTTTTAGAAATCCTTCTGTCAGTTTCAAGATATTAGTGGGAAAAATAAGCCCTCCACATTTCATAAATTTATCTGCAACCGTTTTCATGTTATCGTGTTCACAAAAAAGTGTGACATCCACACATCCACACACTTTTCCACACACACACATCCATACAAACACATCCACACACAAACACACATCAGGACAATTGCTTAGAACATTGTATTAGAAATTTTCAAATTGAGGAAGGTTCAATTAAATGAATTTGAAAATTTTGGAAAATGTTATCATGAGGAAGCAAAAAGAACCTTGTGTAAATAATGGATGCTCCTTCCTCGATTATAAATTATAAAACTCTAAACCCCATTTTCCTACCCTCAAAAGATAAAATGAATATAAACTTATAAGACAGAAATGCACCCCAGAAAATGTATCTTAATTTCACAGAAAGTATTTTTTAAATCTAAAAACTCAGAAAATTTTTAATAATTTAGAACAAAAAATTATTTATTCAGAAATAAACATTATTATATAATAGATAGAGAATAGTGTCATATTATAGATATAGAACAATTATATTTTTATATATATATATATATATATATATATATATACATTTATTTACTTCATTAAATATAAATGTTATCACAGATTAAGTTAAAATTTACATATAAATTATAATTACAGAACATGTTGCTTGGATTGTCAGTTGTAAATATAAAAACAAGAAACAATGTCCGTGGTGGAGAATTATTCATAAAAAATATCTTATTAATTTTCTATGTCTTACCATAATTGTGCTACCTTTCGAATTAATTATAATTTTTAAAAATTCTGATAAGTTGGAAAAATATTTTCGAACCAAAAAATAACTACAGTAGTGTCGATAACTTATCAACGGTTTAAAAAACACGACTTTGATCATTCGTGCGTGAACCAAAAATAAAATCCAAAATATGCCGGTTCCTTCTCTCCTGGCGAGGTGGCGGCACTGTCAAGATTAGTGGAACTTTATTTTTAAATGATGCTCGTCAAAATAGAGAGACCATTTAGAAAAACAAAAAATTAACTGAAATTGTATTTAAAAACTTTTTATTCAGATCGCTATATTTTAATTAAGTGTATACAAAATAACAAACAAATTGTCTATTATATAAAAAAAATGTTCTCAGAAATTTTAGTGACGAGATCTCGCATATGAATTTTCTGCAAAATTAATTTCGTAAATCAAAATATTCAAATAAATAATTTTATTTCATGATAACATTGATTATTAATTTTTTTTAAACAATTAAACATCATTGATAAAAGAGAAAATTTTAATTGTAAATGCTACTCACAACTTGTAAACTTGTTCATAATTTTAAGGACATGAGAAAAATGAAATTATGGTACCGGTAAAAAAAATCTTCGCTACCGGTAACAAAACAACTACGGTACCGACAATGAGATTTCTGGAAAAATTAAAAATGATTTAGATTTTATTTTAAAAGATTAATTTTAAGGTTTGAAGATTTCAAAATATGTCGAAAAAGAATCTGGAAGATTTTTAAACAATTTTTGGGAGAAATTTACAAATTTAAAGCAAAAATGAATTCATATGAAACATATTTAAAAGCTTTAGAAGTGCTTGAAAGGGTTTAAAAAAATCTAAAACATAATTTAGATTTTTTAAGATTTCAAACAAAAAATTTGGAAGCTTTTTAAGAATTTTTAAAGGTTTCAAGTGAATAACGAAATTTTCTTTTTTTTTTGTTGAAAATTCAAGTATTTGGTTGAAAATTGAACAAATTTGTTAAAAATTCATTTTTTTGTCAAAGATTCATAATTTTAGTTGAAAATTGTTATCTATTGTGGAAATTTTTTTCTTTCTAGCGACTGAAAAATCTCTTATGGTTGAAAATCCAACTGTTTTTTTGAAAATTAATCTGTTTTGGTTGAGGATTTCACTTTTCAATGAAAATTCGTCTTTTTGGATAGAATTAAACTGTTTCTGATTCATAATTAAAATCTTTTTTAGTTGAAATATCAACTATTACATTTTTGGTTGAGAATTCAACTTTTTGGGTTGAAAATTCAACTACACTCGGTTGAAAGTTGATCTACTTCGTTCAAAAATCCTTTTTTTTGGTTGAAGATTCAACTCTGGCTGAAAATTGAACAATTTTGTTAAAAATTAGTATTTTAGTAAAATTATTATTATCTTTTTAATTAAAATGTAACTATTCCATTTTTTATTGAGAATTTATCTTTTTTAGCTTAAAATTCACGTCTTTGGTTAAAAATCGTCTTTTTTGGTAGAAAATTAATGTACTTGCTCGAAAATTGAACTTTCTGTTGGGATTTCATATTTTTGAGTTAGAAAATTCTCTTTTTTGTAGAAAATTTGTCCCTATTGGTGAAAAAATTAAAAATTCAACTGCTTAGCAATTAATCGTTTTTGGTGGAGAATTCAAAATCTTGGTTAAAAGTTGAACTATTTTGTTAAAAAAATACATTTTTTTATTTAAGAGACATAAGAAAATTCATGTCTTTTGTTGGAATTTTTCTATTTCTTGCAACTGAAAAATCGTTTGTGGTTGAAAATTAATCCGTTTTGATTGAGCATTTAACTTCTTTAATGAAAATTTCTCTTTTTCGGTAGAACTAAACTGTTTTGATTTATAAATGAAATCTTTTTTAGTTGTCATATGAACTATTACATATTTTCGTTGAGAATTCAACTTTGTGGGTTGAAAATTAAACTACAATTCGTTCAAAATTGAACTAAATACTTTTTTTGGTTGAAGATTCATGTCTAGTTGAAAATTCAATTAATTGGTTAAGAATTAGTTTTTTTGTTTATGAATTTGTTTTTAAAATGAAAATGTAAATATTATATTTTTGGTTGAGAATTTACCTTTTTTAGACGAAAAGTGATGTATTTTGTTGAAAATTTGTCTTTTTTGATAGAAGATTAATTTTCTTGGTCAAAAATTCACGTATTTGGTAGAAAATTAAAGTTTTTGTTGGGAATTCATATTTTCGAGTTAAAAAAATTAACTGTTTTGTAGAACATTCCTCTATTTTGGTAAAAAAACAAAATTAAAAATGCAGCTGCTTGAAAATTAATTTCTTTAGTTAAGAATTCAACTACTTGGTTGAGAGTCAAACTAATTCGTTAAATTAATTTTTTGTGGCTGAAGATTAATCATTTTAGTTGAAAATTCATCTCCTTGTTTTGAACTTTTTCTTTCTTTCTTGGGACTGAAAAATCTTTTATGGCTGAAAATTCAATTCTTTGGTGAGAAGTTCGTCTTTATGGTTTGAAAATTCATCTCTTTTGGTAAAAATTTGATATTTTTTTTTGATTAAAATTGCAACCGGTTGAAAATTAATCTTTTTTGGTTGAGGATTCAACTTTTTTTAATGAAAATTCATATTTTTTGGTGCAATTAAACTGTTTTTGATTTAAAATTGAAATCTTATTTAGTTGAAATATAAACTCTTACATTTTTTGCTGAGAATTCATCTTTCTGGATTGAAAATTCAACTACACTTGGTTGAAAGTTGAACCACTTTGTTCAAAATTAATTTTTTTTGGTTGAAGATTAATCTCTGGTTGAAAATTTAACTATAATATTTATAATATAAAAAAAAGAAATAAACTTTAAAAATAAATAGTTATACGAAACTTTTGGTTTGAATTCAGAATTATTTTCCCCTCAAATTGAAAAACTACCCGGCCGCGTAGCATACGATTGTTGATGTTAGTAAATAAAAAAATTTGGTATGTCTTCGTTTTTCGTAAAAGTTAATTAATTCAGGTCTCGAAATTTGGTGTGTTTCAGAATAATGACGATTCGTGACTCTTAACGTCATGGCCGGTAGGAAAAAAGGTAAGAAAATTTCCATTATGAATTTTTAATACTTATTCCTTATATTTGAGTATTGATGTTACTTTGTAGACCAAGGAAATTAATTAATTAATTTCTGATGTTAGATTTTGCCGATTACTGGTCAAATAATTTTATGGAGAAACAAGAAAAAATCTGCCTCTGTCCGGATTTGAACCGGGAACGTAAAAACAAGAAACTATCTCCTGCACGGAAAAAATTTATCCGTGAAGAAGTCACGAACTTGTAGCTAGGTCTCGGATACGAGATAAAAAAATGAAACATTAAATCCTTATTTCTATGAGAAATATATGCATAAATTTCGAAGTTTCTTACGAACAGTTCGAATTTCCTACGAACAGTTCCTGAAAATTTCAGACTGAAATAAAAAGAGGAAAAATTTTATTTGTGCGATTTAATTTTATATTAATTTATAAATTTGCAACTCAGAAGATTCGAACCTCAAACACTGCTGACTCACCAGTTTCTAAACATAAACCAGGAGTGCGTAAACACGCGCAGCCATCGAGGCCAAACAAAATAGGTATTATAAAACTTCTAGCCACTCATTCGACGAGCTCGAGGCACACATACGAGCGCACACACGCACCGCGCGTGTGTGCGTGGCCCACGTACAGGGCGACTTAGTTTGGAGTTCCCAGATTTGTCGGGCAAGCTCGTGAGTGCTCTGAGAATCTTTTCCCAATCACTCGTAATATTTTTGTAATTATTCACGTAAAAAAAAGTGATGAACCGTTTTAGAATTTTCACATCGAGTTCCTCAATCTTTCTCAAAGTTCGCAGGTTATTTACGAAAATACATAAATATCCGATGAATTTTTCTCATATCCGAGACCTAGCTACTAGTTCGTGACTTTTTTACGGATAAATTTTTTCCGTGTGTGGCCCCGGTGGCGTAATTAGTTACCGCTCAACTCGTGAATAGTGGCGTTCCCGGTTCAAATCCGGGCCCAGGCAGATTTTTTCTCTTTTCTCCAGAAAATTATTTGACCAGTAATCAGCAAAATCTAACATAAGAAATTAATTACTAATACCTTATAGTCTGTTTTACCTAATACAAAAAATCGAAATATTTGAACTTTCAGAATTTTCCGCATTTTTGAGTCGGACTTTGGTGAGAGGGTCTACAACCGTACAGGAAGTCACTTCATCGCAAATTGAACGGGTTTCCGGGGTGAGTTACCATATGAAATTGTAATCAGATCAACCTTCTCTTGCTAGAACGTATTATTTGATATAAAAACAATCTTTGAATACTATTTTATCTTTGAAATTAGAACAGGGTTGCTACAGATCAGGGAATTCTGGAAAGTCAGGGAAATTCAGGGAAATTGAGACTGGTTGGGGAAAGTTAGGAAATTTCAGGGAAACCCGGAAAGAGTCAGGTAATTTTCGATAAACTGAAGTTGAAGTTCATCAAATTCTGTATAACCATTGTCCAGACTTCATACTCTTTCCCCTATTCCCCTTTTTACAATAATTTACCTTTTTCCCCCTTTTTTCAAGAAACTTCCCCTTTTTCTCAATTTTTTGTCTAAATGTAAACTGAATTAACAGAAACCAAAAAGAAAATATAATTATTTTTGGTTGAAAATTAATTGTTTCGAATTGTTAATCTTTTTTAGTCGAAAGTTGAACTACTCTCTGAAAAATTCATTTTATTGGTTGAAGATTGTACTATTTTGTTGAAAATTAATTTTTTTGTTTGTTTAAAATTACTTTCCTCAAATAAAAGTTTAATCTTTCCATTTTTCCCTGATATTTATCGTTTTGGGTCAGCATCATTGCAACACAAGATTTAAAAAAAATGTTATTTCTGAAAAAAAAGTATTAGCGTTAAAAAATCCTTTCTAGTTGAAGATTCATCTCTTTGGCTGAAAATTTGTGTTTTTTGTTGAAAATCAATTTCTTGACCTACGAATCTTAATATTCCATTTTTGGTTAAAAATTGATCGTTTTTAGTTGAAAATTTACCTATTTGGATGAAAATTTACTTTTTTCTTGAGAATTCATATTTTAGGGTTGATTTTTTCAGGGGTTGAAAGTACGTATTTTCCGTTTGAAAATTTAACTATTTACCTAAATATTAACTTTTTTGTTGAAAATTCCTATTTTTGATTTGATAATTCAACTGTTTGGTAGAATTTTTTTACTTAAAAATTCAACTGTTTTGTTGAAAGTGCGTCTTTTTGGGCTGAAAATCAACATCTATATTAAATTTTTTATTTTTTGTTTGAATTGGACTGTTACTCATTTAAAAGTAAAATCTTTGTTGTTTCAAATATCAACTTTCAAATGTTTCATTGAAAATTCAACTTGTTGGGTTGAATTCAACTGTTTTTCATATAAAATTAAAATCTTTTGTGATTGAAAATTGAACTGCTTAATTGTAAAATGAACTCCTATGTTAAAAATGTATCTCTTTTGTTGAAAATTGAATTATTTTCTTGAAAAGTCGTATTTTTCATTGGAAATTAATATTTTCGGGTTGATAATTCAACTGCTTGGTAGAAAATTCGTTTCTTTAACTGAAAAATTAACTGTTTTGTTGAAAGTACGTCTTTTCGTTTCAACAATTCAAGTATTTCCTCCAGAATTCACTTTTTCGTAGAGAATTTGTTTCTTTTTTTTTGGCTTAAAAATGCAAACGTTTGGTTAAAAATTAATCTACTTTGGTTGCGATGTAACCTTTGTTGATTTAAATATTAACTTTTGAATTTTTTATTGAGAATTCAACTTTTTTGTTGAAAATTTAATTATTTTGTTGAAATTTTAATTATGTTGTTAAAAAGTCATCTTTTCGGCCGAAAATTAAACTGGTCAAATTCAAAAAGATCTCCTTTCGCTCCACTGGGAATCGAACCACAGAACTTCCGATTGCCGATCGGGTGCTTTCCCATTAAGCTACTAGAAAGATCAAGAGAATAAACTTTTTTCAGAAAATACACGCATTATTTTGCTAGACGGTACAAATCAAATTTTTCAAGGAATCTGTGTTATCATCAGAGAATAGAAGAAATTTTTAACGTCTTTTCAGACTAGATGGAGAAATGAATTAAAAAGTATTTTAAATGATTTTTTTTCTGAAAAAAGATCTCCCTTCGCTCCGCTGGGAATCGAACCACAGAACTTCCGATTGCCGGTCGGGTGCTTACCATTAAGCTACTAGAGAGATCAAAAGGAGAAACTTTTTTCAGAAAATAGACGCATTATTTTGCTAGGTGATACAAATCAAATTTTTCAAGGAATCTGTGTTATCATCAGAGAATAGAAGAAATTTTTAACGTCTTTTCAGACTAGATGGAGAAATGAATTGAAAATTATTTTAAATAATTTTTTTTCTGAAAAAAGATCTTCTTCCGCTCCGCTGGGAATCGAACCACAGAACTTCCGATTGCCGGTCGGGTGCTTTCCATTAAGCTACTAGAGAAATCAAAAGAAGAAAATTTTTTCATAAAATACACGCATTATTTTGCTAGGTGGTACAAATCAAATTTTTCAAGGAATCTGTGTTATCATCAGAGAATAGAAGAAATTTTTAACGTCTCTTCAGACTAGATGGAGAAATGAATTGGAAATTATTTTAAATAATTTTTTTTTCTGAAAAAAGATCTTCTTCCGCTCCGTTGGGAATCGAGCAACAGAACTACCGATTGCCGATCGGGTGCTTTCTCATTAAGCTACAAGATAGATTAAAAGGAGAAACTTTTTTCAGAAAATACACGCATTATTTTGCTAGGTGGTACAAATCAAATTTTTCAAGGAATCTGTATTATCATCAGAGAATAGCAGAAATTTTTAACGTCTTTTCCGACTAGATGGAGATATGAATACAAAATTATTTCAAATAATTTTTTTTTCTGAAAAAAGATCTTGTTTATATCTAATGATTTAGATCCTAATTCCAATCTAATCTTGTTTAAATCTAATTGAGATCTTGTTTTAGATCTTTTTTCAGAAAAAAAAATTATTTATAATAATTTTTAATTCATGTCTCCATCTAGTCTGAAAAGACGTTAAAAATTTCTGCTATTCTCTGATGATAATACAGATTCCTTGAAAAAGTTTCACATTCAATTCAACATGATAGAAATACAATTTTACTTTTAAAAATTGATTCCCCTATTATTTCCCTGTTTTCGTGAAAAATCACCCTATTTCCCCTGTTTTGAGAGCTAGCATTTTGGGCTGTGAAGTATGCTGTTGTCACTAAAAGTGTTTTAAGATAAATTTAGAAACAAATATTTTTTTCCATTAACATTATTGATCTCCTAGTTGCAAGATTATTTTTATACCTCAAAGAAAAATTTATAAACGTGAGGGAAAATGAAAAATTGGTCAGGGAAAAGTCAGGAAATTTTGAAATTAGGATTTTGCAGTAACCCTATAGAAGTTATTTGAAACTGGAAGTTCTGTACTGGCCCACTATTGGCACACCAGTCGCCAAAAACTGGTACCAGACAACCAGGCCAGTACCAGTGGTATTTTAGTACCGCGCCAGTTTTTGATCAGCACGAGGCCAGTTTAGAACATACTTTGTATGATTTTATTTCACTTTCGATGAATTCTTGTGAACTAAAATTACGCGACTTTCTGTTCGAATTTCTGCGAACGTGTAAATTGCACCGAGAAAAGCGAAAAGCGATCTACGACCCCAACTACTCGGTCAAGTGGCGTCTAACAAGACGAGTACCTTTCCAAACACATTACGTCATGATCCCACCATCTAAATTAAACTAAACCCAAAGCTACCACCGTGAAGGCATAGGTGAAAATTTGGACCAGTGCCAAAACAGCTCTCTACTGCTATCTAATCCCTTCTGCAACGCACACGCTCGAGTTTCATCTTAATCGGATCATTTTTCACTTTTATCCGTGAAATATGCGTCCATAATTCATAAAAGATGCATTTAATCACTTCCCTGACGAATTGCATCATTAATCATGTAAGATTAATGTATAAGCAGGGTGACCGCAAGACTCAATTTTCAAAATTTCCTGATTTTTCCCCTTTTTCCCCTCCTCATCCTTCAACCTTCGCTTCCCCTCACTATCTTAACTTCTTCTTCATCTACTTCCCTCTCTCCTCATTTCCCCAGCAAACACTGCCCTTCCCCTACTTCCATACCCCACATTTCCCCTCACGACCGTATACCCCATTTTCCCTACTCTCATTATCTCTAACTTCTCATTTTCCCTAGCTCCCTTCACCTCATTTTCCCTCGCTATACCCACTTGTCCTTACCTTATTTCCCGTCCCTTCGCCTATACTTCCTGTAATTTCCCTTACTTCCCCTAACTTCCCTTTACTTACTTCCTCAACCTTATTTTCCCTAAATATCCTTACAACCCCTCCCTTATGCCCCCTTAGTTCTACTACTTTCCGTCCCTATTTTTCCTTAGTTGCCCTTAATTCCCCTCCTCACACTTCACCTTATTTCCCCTAAATTCCCTTCCCTTATTTCCACGCACTTCTCCTACTTCCCCTCACTTCCCATACTTCCCTTCACTTTCCCTCCCATAATTTCCCATCCCTATACTTCCTCTAATTTCGCCTACTTCCCCTAGGTTTCTTCCCATCATTTCCCCTTACTTTTGCTCCGATAATTCCCCATCACTTTGTCTATTCCGCCTTCCTCAATTTTCCCTCACTCATTTTTCCTACTTCCTCCTCTCATCACTTCCCTAGCCAAAATTCCCCTACCCCTGCCTTCCCCCACCCTCTTATATTTCTTCCCCTAATTTATCCCACTGTTCCTACCGCTCCAACCCTCACTTTCCCTATTCCCCCTACCCTCATTTCCTTCCCCTACCCTGCCTCCCCCACCCTCTTATATTTCTTCCTCTAATTTCTCCCACTGTTCCTACCGCTCCTACCCTCACTTTCCCTATTCCCCCTACCCTCATTTCCTGTAGTTTCTAAAAAGTGCAAAAGTGACCTATTTAAACCAAAAATTGACCAAAAGTGAATAATTTCTAACCCAAGTAGTGACTGAAAGTGACTAATGTTCTTTCTAATTTAAAAGAATTCAAAACAATACGATTC
This sequence comes from Andricus curvator, assembly GCA_932195095.1. Lineage (NCBI taxonomy): Eukaryota > Metazoa > Arthropoda > Insecta > Hymenoptera > Cynipidae > Andricus > Andricus curvator. The sequence goes on along the minus strand of CAKNYM010051923.1, from coordinate 86,936 downwards.
ATAAGACTTCAAAACGATTCAAGTTAAATTTAAATTAATTGTGAACAAAATTAAAAATCCAAAAAAAATCCATTGCATTTATTTTAGTGAAACTGGAGTGAATTTAGGGGAATTCAAGGAAAATGAGAACTATTTAATAAAATTCATCAAAATTCAAGCGAATTGAGTGCAATTCAAAAATATGAAAAAATTCATTGAATTCAGTAAGTTTCAAATGAGTTGAGAAAAATTCCCGGAAATGAGTTTGAAAGATTTCTAGATAAATTAAGCAATACCTGAAAGAATTTTAAAAACTCCATTAAAATGAGTCGAATTTATTGACTTTCAAAAAATCAAACTGAATTAAAAAATTAAAAAGAATTCGAAAGTATTCAAAAGAATTGAAGAGAATTCAGATCAAATTAATAATAATTCAGAGTGAATTTCAAATGAATTCAAATGAACTGAAAAAAATAAAAAACTCTATGAAATCTTTCACTTCTTTTAAATAAATTCTTAGAAATCCATTGAAATATTACAAAATCCCGTGAAATTCTATGAAATTTGATGATATAGTAACTTCGAAAATTGTAATAAATTCTTTGTAACTGCATGGAAATTTGTTCAAATCTATTAAAATACTATGAAATCCCTTGAAATATCCTGAATCTCTTAAAAATGACTTGGAATCTTCTAAAATACCCTAAAATATTTCAAATCTTTTTAAATCTCTTTAAATTACTGAATTCAATCAAAAATTCCTTGAAATCTTTTAAAATACCCTAAAATATTTAAAATCCTTTAAGATCATTTGAAATCACTTGACAATTTTTAAAGCAGTTGAAAATACCTTGTAATTTTTAAAAATACCCGAAAATATTTAAAATCATTCGGAATTTTTTGAAATTATTTAAAACTTTTTGAAGTCCTTGAAAATCCCTTCGAATTTAAAAAAATAGCCAAACATTTTTTTAATCCCTTTAACATGCCATAAGGTCTTTTAAAATACCCTAAAATATTTCAAATCTTTTTAAATCTCTTTAAATTACTGAATTCAGTCAAAAATTCCTTAAAATCTTTTAAAATACCCTGAAATGTTTAAAATCATTTAAAAATCTTTTCAAATCCCTTGACAATTTTTAAGGCAGTTGAAAATACCTTGTAATTTTTAAAAATACCAGAAAATATTTAAAATCCTTCGGAATTTTTTGAAATCATTTGAAACTTTTTGAAGTTCTTGAAAATTCCTTCGAATTTTAAAAACTACCCGAACATTTTTTTAAGACCTTGAAAATGCCTTAAAGTCTTTTAAAATACCCTAAAATATTCCAAATCTTTTTAAATCTCTTTAAATTACTGAATTCAATCAAAAATTCCTTAAAATCTTTTAAAATACCCTGAAATATTTAAAATCCTTTAAAATCTTTTGAAATCCCTTTAAAATTTTTAAAACAGTTGAAAATACCATGTAATTTTTAAAAATACCCGAAAATATTTAAAATCCTTCGGAATTTTTTGAAATCATTTGAAACTTTTTGAAGTTCTTGAAAATTCCTTTGAATTTTAAAAACTACCCAAACATTTTTTTAAGACCTTGAAAATGCCTTAAAGTCTTTTAAAATACCCTACAATATTTCAGATCTTTTTAAATCTCTTTAAATTACTGAATTCAGTCAAAAATTCCTTAAAATCTTTTAAAATACCCTGAAATGTTTAAAATCCTTTAAAAATCGTTTGAAATCCCTTGACAATTTTTAGAGCAGTTGATAATACCTTGTAATTTTTAAAAATACCCGAAAATATTTCAAATCTTTTCAAATCCCTTCGAATCACTGAAATCAATCAAAAAATGCTTGGAATATTCCAAAATACGAAGGGTCTCGTCGTTCCGAAATTTGGGATAAGAAGTCAAATATTTTCCATATACATGGCTAATTGTCCCGAAAATGTGGAATCTAGTCCAACCCCTTTTCGAACTCCCCCAATTTTTTGGGACGACTAGACAGAGCCTTTAAAATACCCTAAAATATTTCAAATTCATTAAAATCTTTTAAAATTCCTGGAAAATTTTCAAAACACTTGAAAATTCCTTGAATTTTTAAAAATACCCCAAAATATTTAAAATTCTCTAAATATTTTGAAATCCCTTGACATTTTGTAAAGCACTTAAAAATTCCTTGTAATTTTTGAACATACCCTAATATTTTTCAAATCCTTTAAAATCTTTTGAAATCTCTTGAAAATCCTTCGAATTTTGAAAAATACCCAAAAATTCTTTAAATCCCTTAAAATCCTTGAAATCTTTCAAACTACACCAAAATATTTCAGATCTTCTTAGATCCCTTTAATTTATTGAAATCGATCAAAAATTCATTGGAATCTTCTAAAATACTCTAAAATATTTCAAATCCTTTAAAATCTTTTGGAATCCCTTGACATTTTTTAAAGGATTTGAAAATTTCTTGTAATTTTTAAAAATACCCTAAAATGTTTTAAATCCTCTGAAGCTTTTTAAAGCTCTTGAAAATAACTTAGAAAAAAAGAATAAATTTCAACGAAAATAGTTCAACTTTCAACTAAGTAATTGAATTTTCACCCAGAAAAGACGATTTTTTTAGAAAGTAGTGGAATCTTCCACCACAAAAGATTAATTTTCAACTATTTGCAATTTGAATGAAGAAAAGATTAAATTTTCATCCAGACAGGCGAGTTTTCTACAAAGTAGTTTAATTGTTAAATTCGAAAATATGAATTTTCAACAAAAAAGTTAATTTTAAATCAAACGTTTGAATTTTTAACCAACGAGATAAATTTTCAACTAAAACGATGAGTCTTCATACAAAAAAGTGAAGTTTTAACGAAGTACGTTAAGTTTCAACCAAGTGAAATTTTTATTCCAAAAATATGAACTTTCAAGCAAAAAATCATTTTCAACCAAGTAATTGAATTTTTTACCAAAAAAGACGAATTTTTAACTATATCGTCCATTTGGGTAGAAAATTAATCTTGTTTGTTGAAAATTCATCATTTTGTTTGAGGATTCAACTATTTTGTTAAAAATTCTCTTTTTTTAGTTAAATTCAACTGATTGAAAATTCGTTTTGCAAGTTTAATGTCAACTGTTTTCTAAAAAATTCGACTTTTTAGCTTTTGAATTTGTTGAAATTTTGTTGAAAATTCGTCTGTTTGGGTAGAAAATTAATCTTCTTTGTTGAAAATTCACCTATTTAGTTGAGAATCCAACTATTTTGTTAAAAAATCGTCTTTTTTCGTTGCAATCAATTGCTGGTTATTCCTTTTTGTTGCTGTTGAAAATTAATTTTTTAGCGGAAAATGTAACTGTTCCATTTTTGGTTGAAAACATATCTTTTTTGGTCGCAAATGGAACTGTTCTGTGTATATTTTATCCTTTTAGATTGAAAATTCATCTCTCTTGACACAAAATTATTTTTATTTTTGAAAATTGAACTTTTCGAGTTGAAAATTCAACTATCTTCCAAAAATTTGTCTTTTTGACTTGAAAATTCAACTATTTGTTAAAAAATACATTTTTTTTGTGTCGATCAATCAGAATAGAAATCTGTTCACATACCGCGAAAATGGAAATCTACATTATCGATCGAAGTTATCACCTCTAATACAGAAGATTTTAACGTCTTTTCAGTCTAGATGGAGTTATACATTACAAATTTTTGTAATTAAATTTATTCAGAAAAAAGATCTTCTCCTTTCGCTCCGCTGGGATTCGAACGCCAGGTCAACTGCTTGCCGCTCAGGTGCTCTACCACTAAGCTACTAGAGAGATCGAAGAAGAATTGAAGGAGAAGATTTTTTTTCTGAGTAAATTTGATTGAAAAGATTTTTAATGTATAGCTCCATCTAGCCTGAAAAGACGTTAAGATTTTCTGTATTAGAGGAGATTACTTTTATCGATATTGTAGATTTCCATCTCCGATGATAATACAGATTCCTAGTAAAATTGACATGTATTAAAACATAACATCTTGCAAAATAATGCGTGTTTCAGAAAAAGGATTCTCCTCGGATCTCTCTAGTAGCTCAGTGGTAGAGCACCTGACCGGCAATCAGTTGACCTGGCGTTCGAATCCCAGCGGAGCGAAAGGAGAAGATCTTTTTTCTGAATAACTTTAATGTAAAAAATGATTAAAGATAACCTCATTTTTCAAAGCCCCATTAATGCCCAATTATAATTTCAAATCTTTTATTCAAAATAGATATACTGGTCAGGGCCTTGTCAGTACCTTTTTTCGAATGGGGCTAAGTAGGGCAATTTCTTCACGGAAATATGTGAACGCTTGCATGTGAATAATTTGGACTTTTTTATTATCACCCAAAAATGAATCACCCAAACTGTCGATTTGCAACAAAGATTTGGCAAATTTGTATAAAAGAGAGAGTATTAACCCGATGCTAGTAAAACGACCAAACGATTTGTTATGACTTACGGTTTCTGGACACGTCGAGAAAGTGTAGTCTGACTTCTCTTCCAGCCAAATCATTCAATCACCCCAGAATCGCGGATGTTTATGCCAAAACTCAATGTACTGTTCATGATTCCTTCTTCGTTGTTAGACGGCTGCCAGATTCGTATATTACAATCAAGTCTCTGACGTGACATTTTCTGTAAAATAAAATTATAAATATAAATATAGATAGCAGAATTATTGCAACGTGAATCATTTGAATGATGCTTATAGAAATAATTTGGTGCAAAAATACAATACAATTAATAATACTGAATTATTTAATTTTTACAATTACATTTATTCAGAAAAAAGATTTTTTCCTTTCGCTCCGCTGGGATTCGAACGCCAGGTCAACTGATTTCCGGTCAGGTGCTCTAACCACTGAGCTACGAGAGAGATCAGAAGAAGAATCCTTTTTCTGAAACACGCTTTATTTTGCGAAATGTTATATACAAGTCAATTTTCTTCTGATCTCTCTAGTAGCTCAGTGGTTAGAGCACCTGACCGGAAATCAGTTCACCTGGCGTTCGAATCCCTGCGGAGCGAAAGGAGAAGGTCTTTTTTCTGAATAAATTTAATTTAAATTTTTTTCAATTTATAGCTCCACTTTGATCGATATTGTAGATTTCCATTTTCATAGTGTGTGTGAAAAGATTTATCTTCTGATTGATCGTTACCATCTCCGATAATAATACAGATTCCTAGTGAAAATTGACTTGTATATAACATCTTGCAAAATAAAGCCTGTTTCAGAAAAAGGATTCTTCTTCTGATCTCTCTAGTAGCTCAGTGGTTAGAGCACCTGACCGGAAATCAGTTGACCTGGCGTTCGAATCCCAGCAGAGCGAAAGGAGAAGATCTTTTTTCTGAATAAATTTAATTACAAAATTTTTAATTTATAGCTCCATCTATTCTGAGATGACGTTAAAGATTTTCTGTATTAGAGGATATAACTTTGATCGATATTGTAGATTTCCATTTTCATAGTGTGTCTGAAAAGATTTCTCTTCTGACTGATCGTTACCATCTCCGATAATAATACAGATTCCTAGTAAAAGTTGACTTCTATATAACATCTTGCAAAATAAAGCGTGTTTCAGAAAAAGGATTCTTCTTCTGATCTCTCTAGTAGCTCAGTGGTTAGAACACCTGACAGGAAATCAGTTGACCTGGCGTTCGAATCCCAGCAGAGCGAAAGGAGAAGATCTTTTTTCTGAATAAATTTAATTAAAATTTTTTTAATTTATAGCTCCATCTAGTCTGAGATGACGTTAAAGATTGTCTGTATTAGAGGATATAACTTTGATCGATATTTTAGATTTCCATTTTCACAGTGTGTGTGAAAAGATTTCTCTTCTGATTGATCGTTACCATTTCCGATGATAATACAGATTCATAGTAAGAATTATGTAATTCAAAAGTTTGAATAATAATCGAACAAAAAAAGTGAATTAGTATGTTGAATTAAATTATAAGTCTCACACAATGTTAAATTAAAATATAAAATAGGTCAAGGGGTTATGAGATTCTGAAATTTTGAATCACGTGCCCCCCTTTGTTAGGGTCCGTAAGTTGTACCCCCCCCCCCCCCCACTATCTAACGTAATTTATGCCGACTAAATTTTTTTCGTGAATTTACTTAGGGGCCATCCAAAAATTACATAAGGTGATTTGGGGGTTGGGGGTTTTGGCAAAATCTTACTGTGATTTCTGAAGTAACGAAGTAGTTCAATTTTCAACCAAATAGTTGAATTTTCCACCAAAAAAGATGAATTCCCTGCAAATAATGTAATAGTTGTTATTTCAACCAAAAAAAGATTTTTATTTTTAAACCAAAACAGTTAAATTGAACCGAAAAAGACAAATTTTCAACAAAACAGATGAATCCTGAACCAAAACACATTCATTTTCAATGAGTTTCATTTTTAACCAAAAAAGATGTAATTTCTATCAGAAGAGGTGAATTTTTAAATAGAAAGGAACTATTTTCTACCAAAAAAAGACAAATTTTCAACGGAAAATATAAATTTTTAACCGAATAGTTGAATTTTCTACAAATCACATACATTTTCAACCAAGTAGTTGAATTTTTAAACTAAAAAAGATCAATTTTAACTAAAAATGGAATAGTTAAATTTTCATTACAAAATATTAATTTTCAATGAAAAAAAAAACGATCTTTCAACCCAAAAATATTAATTTTCAACAAAAACGTTCGTTTTCAACCAAACACTTAAATTTTTAACCAAATTATTAAATTTTCAGGTAAAAACATTCATATTAAAAAAAAAAAATGAATTTTCAACCAAGTAGTTGAATTTTTAAACTGAAAAAATTAATTTTTAATAAAAATGGAATACTTAAATTTTCATTACAAAATATTAATTTTCAATAAAAAAACGAACGTTCAACCCAAAAATATTAATTTTCAACGAAAACGTTCATTTTCAACCAAACACTTACATTTTTAACCAAAAATATTAAATTTTCAGGCGAAAACATTCATATTCAACAACAAAAATTAATTTTCAGCAAAGTAGTTGAATTTTCCTCAAAAAATGAAATATTTAATGCTGCAAAAAAAAAATTTTATTTTGAATAAAATCAGTTGAATTCAACCAACAAAGACACATTTTTAACAGAATGCTTGAATCCTTAACTTGAACCGACTACTTTTCAAGCAAACAGTTGCATTTTTACCAAAAAAGTGGTTTTCTACAAAAAAACGGATCTTTAACAAATTACTAAATATTCAACCAGACAGTTATTTTTGAACCAAGAAGATTAATTTTCTACCAAAAAGACGAATTTTTAACAAAATATATAAATTTCCAACCAAATAGTTGAATTTTCAACTAAAAAAAGATCGATTTTGTACAAAAAATGGAATAGTTAAATTTTCAGTTAAAAACAAATTAATTTTCAACCAAAAAGATAAATTTTCAGCGAAAAATGAAATAGTTATTATTTCAATCCAATAAAAATCAAATTTGGAATATGGATCAGTTGAATTCAATCAAAAAGACGAATTTTCAGCAGAAAAGTTGAGTCCTCAACTAAAACATTAGTTTTCTTCCAGTTGTACTTTTAACTAAAAAGATTGAATTTCTGCCAAAAAAGACGAATTTTTAACAAAGTACATAAATCTTCAACCAAATAGTTAAATTTCAAACCAAAAGGATTATTTTCAACAAAAAAAGATCCATTTTTTACCAAAAATGGGATAGATAAATTTTTAATTGAAAAAATTAACTTTCAACGACAAAAAATGAATTTTCAACAAAACAGAAATTTCAAATACCTGTACTATAAGGCGGAATAAAATGCGCCAATTAATCAAAGCAGTTGGTGCAATTTTTAAAATACCTAAATTTATCATTTTTGAAAAATCTAACCATTAAAGTACTTTTATATTCGAAAGGCTTAGCCTCTGAAATCATACCCGGGATAAATTATGTAGTTGATGGAAGTCATAAATAATAAGTTTTATTTAACATATTTTGCAATTGTTTAAACAATTTCTGTATCTATCGTTTTGTTTCTCACTCAATCGTGAAAAGTTATTATTTTCCTTAATTAATGACACAATTAACGAATGTTAAGAGTAATATTTTTTGTTACGGATATTTGGCAATTATTTAAACAATTTTCATTTGTTTAAACAATTTTTCCCGGTCTATCGTGGAAATCTATTATTTTCTGGAAATAATGAGACCGTTAATGAATTTGAAGAATAATATTTTTCGTCAATTACAGTTTGTAATTATTTAGAGAATTAAAATCACTTGCTCCTTCTCATACGAAAGATGGAGAGAATTCTAGTTTTTTCGAATCTCTTACACTAGGTCGCTTATTAGTCATTAATAAGTATTTCCTTATGTGCACGAAATCGATCTAAAAAATAACTATGCATAACGTAACTGTGAAAAAATTGTTTAAAAAATTAGGGTATAAGTTCTAAGATAAGAAAATTCTGAATAATAAGCGAGATAGTAAAAAAAAGATTCGAAAAAACTAGAATTTTCTCCACCTTTTCTATGAAAAGGCGTAAGGAAATGATTATTAATTGCTTAAATAATTTCAAACTGTCTTCCATAAAAAATATCAATCGCAACGTTAATTAGTGTCATTATTCCAGAAAATAGTAACTATTCCAGATTTACAGAGGGAAAAATTATATGAACAAATGAAAATTGTTTAAATAATTGATAAATATAGTTGAAAAAGTTTACCCGTGATCTTATATAAGATATACCTGATCTATTTTTATTTTTTCGATAAATAATATTTATTTATTGAAAATACAATAATGAAATATTTTTATCGATGAAATTTTGCTAAATGTTCAATGTATTTAAAAAAATTATTGTTTGAATTAAATTAGCAATGATAAAAAAAAATACTGTGCACATTTAAAAAAAATCCATTGACAAGTATTTTTCAAAAATGATTTTTATTTTAAATTGAAACAATAGTTTTAGCAAAAAGAATTGAAAATTAAAAAAAAATGTAATCGATCAAAATATTTCGTTATTGTATCTTTAATAAATGAATAAAATTGATTGAAAAATAATTTGATTATGATAATATAATTGATATCATAAAATATCCGGCGTTTTATTATTCGGGAATTTCAGCTCTTCGAATTTGAAGTTGGAATGCTCAAATTTGTATTTGCAATTTAAAGAATTCGAAATTATTTTTAAATTTTAAATGTTCTAAATTGATCATTTCAAACTCAATGCTTTCCAAGTTGATCAATTTTTAATTTAAAGGGCTTAAAATTCTGCAATAATAAATTACAATCATAACAATCTTGTTCTGTATTTGTATTTTTACTGACATTAATTCGTTTTTTACTAATTCATCCAGTTGAAAACGACTCTGATTTTCAGCTACAAGTGGATTTTCACTGATTCAAATCGCGAAAAAAAATCACTGATTCACAGTGGAATTTCACTGATTCAATTTTAGAGGGTGCAACTATCCTAACTGCTCAACAACATAAAACATACTATAATTTATAAAAATATTATAACTATTAGAATAATACTAAAAAAACTAACATTTCTAGCGAAAAAAACTGATTTCGAAAAAAAACTCATCTTTGGATTCCGCAAGAAAGACTTTTCCGTTACCAACTAAAATTTTAACTGACATTTTTAGAACCGATTGTCATGAACAATTCGTTCCGGTAAAGTAGTGGGGGCGTAGGTTTATTTATAAACTATTTACACGTGGCAAGGACTAAGAACCCAGACTCTGGTGTCAATCATTTTTTGTTAATCGAGACATTTATAAATAAATTACTGTATCAAATTTTTTACTTATATCCACCATTTAAGGATTTTACATTTAATTTAAAAAATTGTCAAAGGAAGGCCCACTGATTATTGCAACAAACTTAGAAGCGTAACTAATAAAAAGAATATTTGAGGTCATTATTCGTTATTTAAATGTAGTTACTTATAAATTTTATTATTTGGTTGAAAATTTAACAATTTTCTTAAAAACACATCATTTTTTTTTTGCAAATTCAACTGTTTTGTTAAAAATTCATCTTTTTGGGTTAAAAATTCATCTCTTTTCGTATAATATCAACCTTTTGTTCAAAATTCACATTTTGTTGCTGATAAGTCAACTGAAATATTTTTTGGATGAAAAATATTTTTTCTGAAAATTTGTTTTTTTAATTTAAAAGTTCATCTCTTTTTAGTAGAAATATTGAATCTTTCTTGGACAAAAATGCAACTGTTTTGTTGAAAATTCAACTATTTCCTAGAAATTTTGTATTTTTCTGTAAAAAAAAGTCTATTGAAATCCTTTTGGATGAAAATTCAACTCTTTTTTTGAAAATTTGTCTTTTTGATTTAAAAATTCACCTGTTTTAGTTAAATTTTTATATTTTTTGGACAAAAATGCAACTGTTTCATTGAAAATTTAACAATCTTGTTAAAAATTCATACTTTTCGGTTGAAAATTCGACTATTTAGCAGAAAATTAACTTATAGTTTACAATTCTTATTTTGGTGTTGGAAAGTGAACTGGAATCTTTGGATGAAAATTTAACTATTTTTTTGAAGATTTTTTTTATTTCATCTGTTTTAAAAGAAATATTTCATCTTTCTTAAATAAAAATGCAACTGTTCGGTTAAAAATTCAACTCTTTTTTGAAAATTAGTTTTTCTGACTTCAAAATTCACCTGCTTTAGCAGAAATTACATCTTTCTTGGATAAAAATTCAACTCTTTGGTTTAAAATTCAACAATTTTGTTGAAAAGTCATACTTTTTGGTTAAAAATTCTGCTGTTTTGTTGAAAATTTACTTTTTGGTTCAATTTAATATTTTGGTGTTGAAAAGAGAACTGAAATATTTTCTGGATTAAAATTCAACCATTTTTTTTTTAATTAAAAATTCATCTGGTTTAAGAGAAATTTCATCTCTTGTTGAAAAGTCATACTTTTGGTTGAAAATTCTTGTGTTTTGTTGAAAATTTAACTATTTCGTAGAAAATTGACTTATTGTATAAAATTCATATTTTGGTGTTAAAAAATGAACTGAAAGCTTTTCTGGATGAAAGTTCAACTATACAAAAAAATGTATCCTTTTTTTAATTAAAAATTCATCTGTTTTAGTAGAAATTTCATCTTTCTTTGATAAAAATTCAACTATTTGGTAGAGAATTCAACTATTTCATTAAAAATTAATCCCTTTTGGGTGAAAAAAGTCGTCTTTTTGGATGAAAAATTCAATTTTGTTCATAGAAACTTATTTTTTGTTAAAAAATTCATATTTTGATCTTGAAAAGTCAACTGGAATCTTTTCTGGATGAGAATTCGACTATTTTGTAAAAATTTGTTTTCTTTTTAAATAAAAATTCATCTGTTTTAAGAGAAATTTCATCTTTTTTGGATAAAAATGCAATTATTGGGTAAAGAATTCAAGAATTTTGTTAAAAAGGCATCCTTTTTGGGTAAAATTTGGATTGAAAATTCCATTTTTTCCATAGAAACTTATTTTTTGGTTAAGAATTCATATTTTGATCGTGAAAAGTCAACTAAAATCTTTTTTAACCGAGAATTCAACTATTTTTTTTTTCAATTTATCTTTTTGATTTATGAATTCATCCGCTTTGGTAGAAATTTTTTTTTTTTTTTTATGAAAATTCAACTTTGTAGTTAAAAATTATTCTTCTTTGCTTGAGTATTCAACTATTTTATTTGAAAGATTTGGTTGAATTAATTTGTTAAGGAATTATTTTTTTTGAAGAGTTATTTTTTTAGTTGAAAATTCATCTCTTTGGTTGAAAGTTGAACTATTTTGGTAAAAATCAATCTTTTTAAATTAAAAATTCACCTACTTGGGTAACAGTTAAACTACATTGTTAAAATTTTATTTTTTTGATTGAAGGCTTATGTCTTTGGTTAAAAATTTAACTGTTTGGTGGAAAAGTCTTTTTTTTGGTTTAAAATTAATTTTTTGACTGAAAATGTAACTTTTCCATTTTTTTAAGATTGATCTTTTTTAGTTGAAAATTCTCCTTTTTTGGTAAAAAAAAAAAATAATTTTTTTGGTTTGAAATTTCATTTTTGTTTGGCAAAATGCATTAGTTTCGTGGAAAAGTAATTTTTTGCTGAAGTCATATTTTTTGTTTGTGAATTCAATTTTTGTAGAGGAAATTCGTCTTTCGGCTCGAAGGTTCAAAAATTTAGTTAAAATTTTCTTCATTCAGTGAAAAATCTTTATTTGTTGAAAATTCGTCTTTTTGGTTTTAAAAAGCTTTTTTTTTGTGTATAAATTTCATGTTTTTTGATTGAAATATAAACTATGACACTTTTTGTTGGGAATTTATATTTTTAGGTTGAAAAATTCAACTGTTATGTTAAAAATTTAATTTATTTTGTTGAAAATTCAAGTATTTTGTTAAAAAGCCATCTTTTATAGTAGGAAAGACGTTTTTTTGTATAAAATAAATTAATAAATTTGTATCTAAATTACTGTTTTATTCCGTTTATGAAAGATTATATGTTAAAATTATTTCAAGATTAAAATGCTGGTATTTGAATATTAATGATCAAGGAAAATGAAAAATTAGACGAGGAAAAATAAGGGAATATTGAAAATGAAGTTCTCGGACACCCTGCCTAATTCTACTAGCAATAACTAGTGAAACATTTTTAGAAACTAAAAATTACGTACAGAATGAGTGGGGGGGGGGGGGGGGGGACAAATATTTTGTTACAGTTTGTTACAGGAGGATTCGTCACATTTTTCTGGAAATTATTTTATTTAGAAATTATACGTAAAATAATTTGTTGGTTCGCCATTTTTTGAAATAAAAAATTTCCTAAATTATGTTTAGCAGAAAAGTGACAACAAAAATAATGAAGAACCTTTCGAAGAATATAATGATTATTTATAAATTAAAATTGAATGAAAATTACGATTATTTCTTCAAGCGGAAGAAATAACAGAAATACAAATAACTACGTTTAAATAAACAATTATGAACTCAATTTTTACATTCTCATTCTAATGAGAAGGTATTGGTTTTATGTAAAATTTGACATAGTCGGTTTTCATCAAATCTCCACGTTTTGAGACCCCCTGAGCCAGAAAAAACGGTTTTTACCAAGGTGTCTGTCTGTCTGTAGTCTGTCTGTCTGTCTGTCAGTCTGTCTGTCTGTCTGTCTGTCTGTCTGTCTGTCTGTCTGTCTGTCTGT
>CAKNYM010051923.1:0-73736 GCA_932195095.1 Andricus curvator | reverse complement strand
TGTCTGTCTGTCTGTCTGTCTGTCTGTCTGTCTGTCTGTCTGTCTGTAGCCACGATAACTTTCGAAAAAATGATCAGATTTGATTGAGCTTTGGCACACTTTTTTATGGCCGAAAAATAGAGAACGAGTTCGTTAACCAGCTATTTTGGATGAAAATTCAAAAAGTGAGCACATTTTGAAAATTTTTGAGACCACTTTTTTTGAATATTTAAAAATTCTATGTATGGTTATTAGTAGTACGCAAAATGACGAACAAAATATTCTAATGACTTTTCGTGATAAAACAAAAATTACTGGAGTTATAGCATTTTCAAAATTCCAAAAAACAAACGAAAATGTACATTTTAAGCCGAAAAACGCACGATATGAAAAAAAGTCAAGAGGAGAAAAACGTTGCTTTTTGAACGTCCTATAATATTTTCATAACAACTTTCTGAATTTTTTGAAAAATAAAAAATTCAAATTTTTATCGCACAAAAAAATAATCAAAAATTCCATTTTGCTGTGAAACTATGCAAGATACGAGAAAAGATCATTCCACCAAAATTGTGCACCCAAAAAAGATCTACAAATTTCTTATCATTCACTTTTTGATATGACGCGTAGTTTTTGTTTTATTCGTAAAAAACAGCATTGAAAATAGAAAAATCAAATGCACAGAACCGAGCGTGGAACGCAAGGTTCAAATGATTTTCAAATCAAATATCGAGCGCGAAGCGCGAGTGTCTGGATGAGAATGTGTTCCTTAAGGTCGATAGAACCTTGAGTAAATGAAGTTCCTTTTCAGTCTAAAATAAAAACAAATTTAACAATCACTTAATATGTAGAGGTTTTGATAATTTTCTAATATTTGCAAACAAACTTTTTCTTTTCATCGAAGTCGAACACGAAGTTGAAAAATCTAGAGCAACCGAGCGTAAAGCGCGATGTAGATACGCCCGAGCGCGTAGCGCGAGGTGAATACATAATCGAGCGCGAAGCGCGCGATGAGAATGTGCCCGCGCAGCGGGCAGATTTTTTTTAATTATTTACGCTTAGCCTTCTCTTCTGAAATTGTTGCAATAATTAATGTTAATACAAAAATTTTGTATTTGACGGTATCTATTATCTAAAATAATAGAAGAAAAGCAAGGACAATATTTTGGATAATTGATGAAAATTAACCTTAACTTCGGATCTATTATAAAATACTTTTGTATAGACAATCAAGCCGTTATATTTTAGTTAAAAAATACCAATTTCCAACGTAAATACTTTTTGTTTCAAAAAACCGATTTTCGATGAAAAACGCTACTATACACTATTATTGTTCAAATACTATAAATATAATTTTAAATCTATAGATTTTAAATTAACAATAGCAATTTTAGATGAAAAACACAAACAAAATGTAACAAAAAATTCTTCAGGGTTGTAAATCTTCTTTGAAACCTAACGTTTTTTGTTTAAAATAACCGATTTCTTGTGAAAAATGTTAACCTAACCTTAAATTGTTCTGAAATTGTAAATCGTTTTTTTAATCTATATCGATATTTCCTATTACAACAGCTGGCTTAAGCTGCAGTTAGACAAAACTAATGAATCTTCTTTAAAATCCAATGATTTTTGAAGAAAATACCGATTTCCGATGTAAAACTGCATCATAACCTAAAATTGTTCAAAATTTGTGGATGACCTTCTTTAAAATGTTTGAAATATAACATTTTCATATTTAAAATACTAATTTCCGACGAAAAAAAAACTAACATCATCCAAAATTGTTAAAAAATTCTAAATTTTGTTCAAATTACATTGATTTTCGTTGGAAAATACTACATTTTTTATGTAAAACAACAACTCAGCCTATAATTGTTCCAAATTTATGGATCTGCTTTGAAATATAATAATTTAAAAAAAAAAGTCAATTTCCGATAAAAAACACTAACACAATCCGACATTGTTCAAGCTTGTAAATTTTATTATTTTAAACAAAAATCATTGGATTTAAAGCCAACGATTAAAAAAAAACTATTTTCTGTGAAAAAAGCGTTAATATAACCAGAAACTGTTAAAAAATAGAAAATCTGGTACAAACTATAATATTTTTGTTTGAAAATACCAGTTTTTGTTGTAAAACGCTAGCGTACCCTAAAATTGTTAAAAAAATTATGTAACTTTAAAATCTAATGATTTTTTGTTTTAAAAATTCAATTTCCGATAACAGCGATAACTGAACCGAAAATGTAAATCGTTAATAAAATTTCATTCTTTGAAATCTAATAATTTGTTTTTAAAAGTTCCTACTCTTGGTGCAAAACTCTAAAATAACTTAAAATTGTTGAGAAATTTGTTATCTTTGAAATTTTATTATTTTTTATTGCATTGAATGCCAATAAAATCTAAAATTGTGAATTCAAGTATTTAATGATCTGTTAAGAATAATGATATTCTGAAAAATCTTATGATTTAAAAAAAATTAAAAACACCCACAACTAAAAATTGTAAAAAAATTGTAAACGTAATGTCTCTGGATGATAATCTGAAAAATCTTACATTTATCAATCTTCTTTGGAATTTAATCAAAATAACCGATTTCCTCTGAAAAACGGTAACATAACCTTAAATTGTTCCAAAAATATAAATCTTCTTTGAAATATTATTTTTTATTAAAACTACCAATTTCTGACAAAAAATTAACATTACCTAAAATTGCTAAAAGATTTTAAATCTTTTGCAAATTATAATGATTTTTGTTTAAAAATGCCAATTTTCGATGTACAGCGCCAGCGTAACCTAAAATTAAAAAAAAAATATGAACCTTTATATTTAATGGTTTTGGTTTGAAAAAGCTAATTTCCCTTGTAAAATTCCAACGTAACCTAAAATTGTTCAAACATTATGAACGTTTAAATCTAATTATGTTGGTTATAAAAAGGCAATTTCTGATGTGAGAGTCAAACGTAATCTAAAATTGTTTGAAAAATATATAAACCTTTAAATCTAATGATTTTGATTTGAAAAATCCACTTTCGGATGTAGAATTTCAACGTAACCTAAAATTGTTGAAACATTATGAACGTTTAAATCTAATGATTTTGGTTCGAAAAGGCCGATTTCTGATGTAAAAGTCCCACGTAACCTAAAATTGTTAGAAAATAAAAAACCTTTAAATCTAATGTTTTTGGTTTAAAAATGCCAATTTCTGATGTAAAACGCCAACATAACCTAAATTAAGAAAAAAAATTATGAACCTTTAGGTCTAATGATTTTTGTTTAAAAATTTCAATTTCCGATAAAAACAATAACAAAACCGAAAACGTAAATCGTTGAAAAAATTGTAATCTTTTGAATCTAATAATTTTTTATTAAAAAAACCTATTTCCGGTGCAAAACTCTAACATAACCTAAAATTGTTGAAAATTGAGAATCTTGGTGTTGATTTTGTTTAAAAATTTCAAATTCCAGTGAAAAAACTAACACAAACGAACACTTTCGAAACTTTAAGTATTCTTTGAATCTTTCTGATTTTATATTGAAATTCTTTTTTTTTTAATACTAATTTCCAGTGAAAACGACTAACTTAATACTTTATAATAGTTTCCATAATTAGTTAGCCAGTTTGAAAGTTTTAATTAAAACGTGCAAAAGTATAAAAAATCAGAAATGTTTCCCAATTCGCTTAAATATTTCTATGATTTTTTTGTGAATTTAAGGCCATGTGACGAGTGGGTCACGTGACCGGGTTCCTACCTTACCGACACTTTTTTTATTTGTAAACTTATTTTTACACGAATAAATAAATTAATTAAAAATTAAATTAAACAAATGTATCTGAATCAAGTGTGAGATTTTTTTTTTCTCAACACTGTTAAGGGGATTAAAACGACTTGGATTTTTGCCACATCGAAAATACGTCCACGAGGATGCATTTTTTAATGTAATATTCGAACCACACAATCTAAAGGCAATTTTACTCGCGGGACCAAAGCGATTTTCTCGAGAAATTTCCTTGTTGTTGTTTTTTTTTTTGCAATTGAAAATTGGGCGTCTTTTTGCGCCTGTCATATGCAACGCGCCAGCTAACACTGTATGCCGGGATGCAATCACCCGGTTAGTTTCAAGTTGCATAAAATCTTGAAACACTGATATTTCGTTGCTTAAAGTAAAATATAGTATAATAATATAATATACTACAATGATAAAAATAAATAATAATAACATATAATGATAATTTTTCGAAAATACATATAATATCCTCCTTTTTGCCGGTAAGGAAGTTTTTTTTCTTACCATCAAAGGAAAACAAAACTCCCTTACCGGCAAAAACTGTTTAAACAATTTATCATTATTTTAAATAACACTATTTTTTAATAATGCCAGAAAGTTGCGGTTTTTTCTGAAATATTCCGCTTTTCGTCATCCATTCACTTAGTGAGGTAATGATTAATGCAAGTTAACAAACGTAATTATTTAAACAATTTATTATTGTTTATAACTATCTTGTCTTACATAATTGCTAGAAAGTTGTGGTTTATTCTGAAATTTGTATATTTTCTTTGGCTTTTTAGGTACGAACAAATAATAAATAAACAAAAGAGCAAATCATTTTTTAAACAAACTCTTTCTTTTTTGTGAATATACTTTTCTGAAATAAAAAATGTTGACATGAAAAAACTTGTCCGATTCTTTGCCGATCGGACTCGATTCACCTGATATTGACGATTGTGTATATTATTTACAAAAACGTCTTTTTTTCCTATGGCAAATACATATTAAAATTCATTGGGCTTGCGGAACCTCTGAATATCACTTTTTAACGCATTTTTTGGTGGATTCAAATAAATTTTGAGGCGATATTTGATGAAAATTCGAAGAAAAAAAAATTTGGACCATCCCTTGTAAGATTTAATTTTGGAAAGTATAAATTTTTGAGAGAAAGAGTCGTTGCAGTTTTGAGACAATTAGGTGAAGTTCAGGTTTAAATTTGTGCAAAGTGGCGTCTGATTGCTAACTTAAACGAGCCAGGTGTTTCGTGCTCTTACCGTCCGAATTTATGTGGGCGATAGATATAGTAGAACCTTTGTTTATTTGTAAAATATAAAGCCGGAGAATTTCAGTGTTCATATTTTGGATTTAATATTTAATTCTTATAATAACATTCAAATCATTTTTTATCAAAAATAAAAATTTCGAATTACTATTTATTTTGTTAAAAGTTTTTGAACAATTCGAGCTAAACTTAGATTCGGAGATTACAGAACAAGGAAATAAGTATTATCAGTTTGTTTTTAAAGTTATATAAATATAATTTTCATAAGATTCTTGAGAAAATTCAAAAAGATTCTTGAAAATTTTAGATGTATCGAAAAAGAATCTAAAAAATTTCGAAGACAATTTTTTTATTTTACAGTATTTTACGAAATATTAGGACAAATTTGAATACGTTTGAAAGATATTGAGGTCTTTTCAAAGTTTGGAAGTAATTTACAAATATTTTATAAATTTCCGGAAATCTTTTAAAATTTTTAAATATCAAAAAAATTAAAAATAATTTTTCTAAGGAATCGAGAGAAAAATTGTTAATTCTCTTAAAGCCTTTCAGAATTCTTCAAAAGCTTTTTATTCGAAATTTTCAAAGATTTCAATTTTTTCCTAAATTTTTAGAAATTTTCAAATTTATGATTTTTCGGGGTTAAGCATATTTATATGGTTGACCCTACATAATATTTAAAAATGTTTGGGAAAGCAAGAAAGGGTTTATATCGTGGGGGGTGGGCACAATTTTCGAATTTTTCCTAAAATTGAACAAATTAAATAAGAAAATCGCCTTAAAATCTTCCACATTTTTTGTTGTTGAAAATTTTGGAAATCTTTTGAAATGTTTCGAAATCTTTTTAAATATTATCTTGAAATCAACTTTTTCAAATCAAAAATTATTTCAAATTTTCCTAGGAATCTAAATGAATTTTTTGTTCATTCTCATGAAACCTTACAGAATTCTTCAAAAGTTTCCTTTTTCAAAATCTTCAAAAATCTACTTTCAAAAAAGTTAAAATCTCTACAAGTTTTAAATTATTTTTTAATCGGTTCACAATTTTTAAATATATCTTGAACATACTCGATGTAACAAAAATTTAATCCTGCAATATTGCAAAATTTTGCTTAAAAATCTTCTACATTTTTTCTCGAAATTTTGGAAATTTTTGGAAATATTTGTCAATTTTCTTTTAGAATTCGTTTTTCAAAATAAAAAATCATTTTTAATTTTCCCATCAATCTTAAGAAATTTGTATTATTCTCTTCAAACCTTTCAAAATTCCTAAAAAATTATATGTTAAATTATAGTCTGGTGGCCGAATTTTAAGAACATAATTATTTCCCAATATTAAAAATATAATCATTCATAATAACAATTGTCTTTTTTGCCAATAATGTTCAGAAACATTTGGAAATGCAAAACAGAAAATTCCGTAATTGTAACTGAAAATTAAATTATAATTATAAATTGTATTATATTTACGAAACTTGCTTACATTTTTATTAGCGAAGATGAAATATTCCAAACGTAAAAGTTAACGAAACTAGAAAACTTCAGAAATGTCAAATTTCCAAAATTATTAACTTCCCGGAATTACATAACTACCGAAATATTTTCATCGGTAAAAATAATGTTTTACTTCACAGGTATGTGCATTGCGTATTTTTTTGGAAATTTGAAATTTTGGTTATTAGAATCTTCGGGATTTTGAAAATTTTGCTTTCAAAATTTTGGAAAGTTGAAATTTCTGAATTTTTCTAGTTGTAACTGTTTCTTTCGGCATATTTCAATTTCGATAAAAAATACGTTCCGTAGTTTTAGTTTTTTCGGCAGTTTGAAACATTGAAAATGTTCATGTTTCGGAAATTTTTTTGTTCGATAATGATAATTTTGGTGTCTTTCTGCATTCAGGATTTTTATTTTACGGCAAAATTATGTCAACCTTCATCATCATTTTCCGAAATATGTAGCAGCAGTAAACTTCCGAAGCTGTTTCGTAAAATTGAAACATACATTCATAAAGGAATATTATAGCGAAGACAAAATTCACAGAATATTTCTGTGATATTACTGTAAATTTAAACAACAACAAGAAAAAAATCAAAGATGGCTTTTTGACGATGTTCACTTTTTATTTTTTTTCGAAAATCGTAATTTTTTTTTGTAATCTTTAAGTTAAAAATGTTTTTAAAAAGAATTTGAAAGAGTGTAGGTTGCTCTATAAGCTGCCGTAAAGCAAGTTAAATTGCTTGTATTTGTTCCCGAGATACAACTTTTTAAAGAAAATTTTTGTTAGTTAATGCAAAAAATTGTTGGTAAAAAAATATACGTGTCTTATATTTTTCGCTGGAAGAATATATTTCATCCTCAAACAATTCCGTAAGCAATATTTTTTCGAAAATGTATTCGCTACTAAAAAAATTCTTAAAGAATCAAATACACGTAGTGTTTAAGGGTTTGTTCAAATTCTCACTTTTTTAATCTAATCACACAAATTTTTATTAAAATTTTATCTCAGGATTTGAACGTAATAATTTTTTTTCTTCCTTTCAGCATCGATATTACTTAAAATTATTATTTTTGCAAGTCTTATATTTGTAAAAAATTGAAAATTAGCTTATAAATTTCTACAGGAAGCCGATTTTTAAAACCTGTGAAATTGTAACCTCAACATTTTTGGACAATTTACTCTTTTTTACCTGCATTCAGATGCTCAATATTTCAGGAACAAGTTTTAATTTCTATTAAAACTAACGATTTTACATTTTTCATCGCAATCCGCAATGAAAATCAGTGTCACTTTGAGGTTGTCAACTGACACATCATAGGTGAAAAAGTTATATACATATAGTTAATATATATGGTCGACAAGACAATGATATTTCTTATTTATTTGATCAATTTTTTTGCATAAAACAGATGAAAAATATCAGTGTTTTGTCCACCTTATATAAATTATATATGAAGGGTTGCTGTATAGAACTAGATAACCAACAAAATACGGAATTTTTCATGAGAGCGAAATAACATTCTGTAAAATCGAAATAACAATTTAAAGATAAAACAAAAGTTTCCTCCCGAGCTGAAGTGTTTCTGAATTGAAACCAAAAATGTATGAACAAATACAAATTATCCAGTTCCGGGTAATGGAACTTGAAACTTTACAATTTTAAAGTGACAGAAATCTAAAATTGGAATAGGCTCGGCTGCGGATCACCATAAAAAGTGCTGAAAAAAGTGGCAAATAGTTTTATTCAAGTCTTTTTCTATTTTTTTTATTTATTTTTTTCCAGTTTTATGTAACTTATTTAAAAAAGAAGTATTTTATTGTTGTACTATATTTAAAATCTTTTAGGAAGAGGAATGTGGTCAGAAAAAGGTTTAAAGAAAGCTAAGAAGTTAAAAAAAAGAATATGGGAGACCAGTACATAGAGTCAGTTATCTGGTTTTGAATTACAGTTCTTTTTATTACTATATTAAAAATGGGATTTCTCACAAATCCTTTTAACACATGTATTTAATTTTTTAAGATTGTTTATACAAGAAGCCCATTTTCGGCAAAAATGTTGGTTATCTAGTTCTGTATCGCAACCCTTCATATAAGGTTTTCACCTAGGATCTATTTTCTCGAAACTGGCTAACTTTTTCTAATCAAATTTTCGTATGCTTGAATCAGCAAAACGTCATCTCAGAAGTAAATTTTTGTCTTAACTTGAAGTGGTGATTTTGATTTTACAGAATGTTTTTTCGTCACCCTTCATTTATTCTTCAACTTGAATTATGTAATAAATTAAGATGTCAGTCAATGAAAAAGCAGAAATCTTTTGAAGTCTTCGGAAAATGTAGACTTTGGCAGTCCATCCAAATCGTGTGTTCGTGCCAATAAGATCGACCATCAACTGTGAATATTAGAATCTTATAGCTTCATAAATCAACTTTATGAAAGTTGCAATTGCTCTTCGAGACGTTTTCAAACACTGAACAAAGTAGCGCATTTGCTTTAGTCGCCAAAAATTTGATAATTTTCATACTTTCAGCTTCTCAATCAAAATCAAAGACTTGTGCAGACAAAACGTTTCTCAATAAAACTTCCTGAATTAAATATTCATAACGTAACGCTCAGTTTTTTGGCTCTGATACACTGGAACCTGGAATTGAAACATCGGTTTTACGACATTCCTAGAATTATTAATGGCCTCCGAATTTTAGTGATGCGGGGAGCGCGGGGCCGAAAGAGAGACGGTGTTCAGTCAATCGTGACAAAAATCATGAGCGCCGCACTCTCAGCGCGTTAGTTGCATCAGGTTGCGTCATGCGTCCATATCTAACCTAAATTATCATGCGGTCCTGCCAGTTTACGTTTTTTATTTCCTAGACTTGAGCAGTGCAGACCATGCCCGAAACCGTTCTTCATACCAGGTTCCAGTGTATTTAATATGAAGACATGAGAATGACAACTGAATAAGGACCAAAAATGAAATTTTTAATGGACAAAAAAAGTTTTCTACGATAGGTCTTCAAATATGAAATTTTTATGTTAGTATCAAGCATGCGTTCCCCATGAATTCTACATTTAAGAAGAAAAATCTAAACTAATCACTTGAAATATGACAAATTACATATCCCATGATGATATAATGCAATTTCAAAGGGTGCAGTTCCGAATAGGTGAACCCTCTGATTTTGTTGAAACCACGTATACTTACGTATTTTGATGCGCTGCTTACGAAAATCATAGTGAAAATTGGCGACAAGGACGTCTTCATAGTAAAAAACATTAAAAACCCCTATACAAATTATGATTTTTTCATTTATCTCAGTGAATACGAAGAATTTTGAAAAATGTTTTAACCAAAAGTTCTAGCTAGTATAAAAATACATCTTTTTTGTATCATACACTTTTTGCCTAAAACAATTATTTCTCGAGAAAAATAGCATTGCGTTGGAAAAACAATAAAAACAAGAAAACAGTTACAGATATGCGTTCGGTCACGCTTGTCCCTTTTTTCCGGTTGAGGTGGGGGGGAGCTACGCATTCACCGACTGGTTACGGAAATGTGGTCCGTCACGCTCGTCCCCCTTTCCATATTTAAGTCTGGGGGGGGGGCACGCATTTTCTGACTGGTTACGGAAATGTGTTCAGTCACGCTCGTCCCCTTTTCCAGGTTTACGTGGGGGGGGCTACGCATTTGCTGACTTGTTACGGAAATGTGTTCACTCATGCTCGTCCCCTTTTCCAGGTTTAGGGGGGGGGGGGGCTACGCATTTTCTGGCTGGTTACGGAAATGTGTTCAGTCAGGCTCGTCTCCTTTTCCAGGTTCAAGTTCGGGGGGGGGGGCTACGCATATACTGACTAGTTACGAAAAAGAGACGAGAAAAAAAGGGGAAAAGGGACGAGAGTGACTGTTTTCTTGTTTTTCCAACGCAATCATCTTTTTCTCGGAAAATAAGGGTTTTAGGCAAAAAGTGTAATATATAAGAAAGATGTATTTTTATACTAGCTACAACTTTTGCTTGAAACATTTTTCAAAATTCTTCGTATTTACTGAGATAAAGAAAAAAATCATAATTTTCATGAGTTCTTATATGGTTTTTACCATGAAGACGTCCTTGTCGCCAGTTTTCAATATCTTTTCTTTTTTTGAGGAATGATGTACAAATTTGCAATAGGTTTCATTTCCACTTTTTTAATGTTAAGTTCAATTGTTAACTTTTTCAATTATGATATCATTCGTTTTACAATGCTTAAATTTTTTTCTTTGCTCTTCATTTTTAAACGTAAATTTTTAATTTGAAGAATTTCAAAATGCATTTTGAAGACTTAAACAATTAAAAGCATTTGAAATTCAAAATTATTGATAAAAAACGTTCTTAGACGATCAAATGTGAATATAAATTGCTTAATGATTTTCTAAATTGACCTGTTCTTTAAATAATAAAAAGCGTAAAATAACTTATTTTACAACACGATTCTGAATCGGTTCAAAATTAAAAAATTTACACATTTTAACGTTAAAAATTGAACTGTTTCAATTTTGGGTTGAAAATCCAACTATTTCGTAGAAAACTCTTTTTTTTTTTTTGCTTGAAAATTCAACAATTTTGTTTAAAAAAATTTTATTTCTTCACTAAAAATTTAAAAAAAAATTGAAAATCAACTATTTTTATGAAATTTGTATTTAGGGCTTGAAAATTCAACAATTCGTTCGCATTTTTTTTTCTTTCTGGTCTTTTTGAATTAAAATTCAACTTGCTTGTAGAAATTTTGCCTTTTTAGCCTGAAAATTAATTTTTTGGTGAAGGTTCATCATTTCATTTGAAAATTCATATCTTTATTTCAAAATGTAACTATTTTGTTCAAAATCAACTTTTTTGTTGATAATTTATATTTTCGGTTTGAAAATTTAACTGTTTTGTAGAAAATTTGTCTTTTTGGTATGATAATTCAACAATTTGGTTGAAATTTTCTTTTCTTTACTAAAAAATCTTTTTTAGTTAAAAAATTAACTATTTTGTTAAAAATTCCTCTATTTTTGATGAATTCAACTATTTTCAATCGAAAATTAAAATATTTTTTGGTTTAAATATCAGCTATTACATTTTTAATTTTTTAAATTATTTTTTGATGACAGAACTAGATAACCAACAAAATGGGAATTTTTCAAAAGAGCGAAAAAACATTTGGTAAAATAGAAATCACTATTTAAGGGTAAAACAAATGTCTACTCCTGAGCCGATGTAAAATTTGATCTAAAAAATGATTCCGTTCCGAGAAAATAGAAATTGAAGATCGCAATATCGTAGTATGGCATACATTTTTTTTGCTCAAAATCCCAATAAAATTAAAAATAATATATTTTTTTAATTAAATGATAATAATTGGAGAAATATCAATATTAAAATGGTACTACTGAAAAATCCTGAAGAATAGATAACCTAACACTGTAGAATTCCCGAAAAAGAAAATATTCGGAATAGAAAATTCTCGAAATTATAAAATTTCCGAAATGTAAAAATCCCAACTTGGAAAATTCCCGAATAATAAAATTCGCGACAGTTTATAATATTACCGAATTTGAAAATTCCCGAATCATAAATTTTCCGACAGAAAATTGTCGAATTATAAAATATCCGACAGTCCAAAATTCCCGAACCTAGAAAATTATCGAATTTCAACATTAAAAACAAATTGTTTTTTAATGAATCATATCTATTCATTAAAAATGCAATAATGACCATTTTCATCAGGGACAATTTTTTTTGAATGTACAGTGTACTTTTTTAAAATTATTGTTTTAATTTGAAATAACAATATTTGAACAAAAAATATTCTTAAATGCAAAAGAATAATACAAGAACAAGATTTTTATTACAAGAGCAATAATTCAAACAAAAATACTATGCTCGATAAAAAAAACTTAAATTGAAAAACTTTAAAAAAAATTATTGTTATTTTTAATTTTAAATTAAGATCGAACAGAAATGTATTTTATCATGAAAAATTTTATGCAAAGTGAGCAAGAAAAAATTCAGATTTAAAAACAGACTTCTAAACTACCTCACTTTTCGGCTTTTGAACAATAATTTTTTTAAATGCATTGAACATAAAAAAAATGTCTTGATCAAAATACTGCATTATTACATTTTCAATGAATTAATATGATTGATTTAAAAACAATTTCTTTCTAATGTTTAAATTCGATCATTTTCTAGGGTCGGGAATTTTGCAGTATCGCATCTTTTATAATTCGACAATTTTCTGTCGGAAATTTTATTATTCGGGAATTTTCAAATTCAGTAATATTATAAACTGTCGGAAATTTTATTATTTGGGAATTTTCTAATTGGGAATTCTTATATTTGAAAAATTTTCTATTTCGAATATTTTCTTTTTCGGGAATTTGACAGTGTCGCGAATTGGATTTTTCGGGATTTTCCAGTCGTCCCGTTAAAATTTTGAAAAAAATTATTATCTTAAAATTGTAACCAAATTATAACTAATGTTTTGAGTAAATTAAAAAAAAATTATTGTACCAAAAAATGATATTTTGAAAAAATCCTTTTACCACAATGTGTGACATTTGGATAAGGTCTTTAATAACATCACTAAAACTTTTACTTTACGATTTCAAAATAGAATCAGAAACGTGGTCTCGAGATGAAAATAAAATGAAGATTTGGGCGGTGATTCGTCGAATTGTAACAAAGTTTTAAGAAAATCATGTCACAAAAACAGGGTGTGAATTTATGAGAAATTTCGGTACGGTCTAGTTGTTTTATCACATGCTTCGCTTCAATCGTTTAGGATTCTGGCTCGTGCTTCGGTATCTTTAAAAGTGACATCATGAATGTAAAAATTAATCAAAGTGAAATTGCATGCTACTAAGACCAAAGAAGGTGTCTTCTTTTTTTTTTTAAACAAATTTATGAAAATTTACGAAATTCTTTTACGTAGGATTTTTGATTTATTTTTTATTATTTTTTTATTTATAAAACTTTATAAAAATTCTTGTATATGTGGGAACATTATTTTTTATTTTTAAATTATTGTTTCCATCCGCCTTCTGCCATTTACATTGTTTACAATTAATACTTAATTATTCTCATTGGATTATTATAAAGAAAAATTGGTACGAATTTCAATCTTTAGAAATGCCTCTTAATGGAATTCAGAGTAAAAAATGCTGCATTTTGCTGTTGTTGGATTTTTATAGAATTATAAAATTTTTTGGCTGATTTCCGCGTTGATATTTTCACCTGGGATCATTTCATATCATATCAAGTATAATTTAAAGTTACTGTATTTTACTGTAATTTTTTAAAATTTGTCAACAAGTTTTGTGTAGTTTTTAGGTTGCAAGTAAGAATACAAATTGAAAATGATGAAGAAAATTCCTTCTGAATGCAGAAATTCTTTTTTAATGAAGAAAAAATGACTTTTTTGGATTCAAGTAAATTAACATTGATTTTAATCATTTATATGAAATTTTTTTTACTGAAACCAATTTATTCTGAATTAGAATAGCAATTCATGATTTTATTTTTTTAAAGAAAATTAGTTTGCTTGGTAAAAAAAGTTTAAACATCACTAAAACTGGCAAAATTCACGAAAATCATAATTCAAACAATTTCGAATGAATTTTAAGAGAAAATTGAAAACGATTTCGAAACTTTCCCAATGATTTCCTAAAATTTCGAAAAAGAATGCAGAAGATTTGAAGAAAATTTATTTTGGAAGATTTTCCAAAGATTTTAGGAAAAATTCGACTAAGTTTAAAAGACATTTAGAAGTTTTGAAAAAATTGCGAACATAATTTTAAACTTAAAAAGATGTCACAAATTTTAAGACGTAGATTTTTGAAGATTTTGAAAATGAATTGAGAACCTTTTTAAGAATTTTAAAAGGTTTGAAGAGAATAAACAATTTTTCTAGATTAGTGGGAAAATTGTGTATGGTTTTTTTATTTTAAATAATTTATTTTAAGTAAAAAAAGAATATGAAAGATTTTAAGGCAATTTATTTTAAAAATTTTTTCAAAAATGTTGGAAAAAATTCGAATCATTTTAAAAGATTAAAAAAATATATATATATATATATATATATATATATATATATATATATACTTAGAAGATTTGAAAAAATTTCAAAAATAATTTAAAATTTGAAAAGATTTCAAAAAATTTTAATTAATATGTTGATATTTGAAGATTTCGAAATAAATTGTTAAATCTTCTTAAGGATTTTGAAAGGTTTCGTGATAATAAAATTTTTTTTTAAGATTCCTGTGAAAATTTTTACTTATTTTTTATGTTATATGAACAATTTTAAGAGCTTTTTTAGAAAGATTTTAATACATTTCAAAGGATTTCCAAAATTATCAAAAAAGAATTTGGAAAGCGTTAAGCCAATTTTTTTAACTTAGGAAGATTTTTCAAATTTTAGGAATAATTCGATTCAGTTCGAAAGATATTTAGAAATTTTAGAAGTTTTGAGGAGATTTAAAATATTTAAAAATTTCAGCAGATTTTTTAAACTTCATAAAATTATTTTGAAATTTCTTCAAAACTTTTACAAATATCTAAAAAATATGTAAATGCAAAAGATAAATAAAAAAATATGTGAAACTTTCACAATATATATACTTTTACAACTTTTACTACATGTCTTTTAAACTGACTCGAATATTTGGTAACATTTTGTAAGATCCTATAAAATAAAAAACTTTCTACATACTTTTTCAACATATCTGAAATCTTCAAAAATCTTATTGATTTTTCTCAAGAATCCTAGAAAAATTAGATGTGTGTAACCTTAAAAACAAATAAACAAATAAACTTGAAAAAATGAATAATATTTTCCTTAACTGAAAAATCATTTTTATTTTGGTTGAAAATTTAACCACTTACTATTAACAATTATTTTTACCCTCAAACCTAAAATCTACACACGCATGTCGCGCGTGATTGATGATGCTAGTAAATATAAAAAAAGGTATTACAGACTTTCCTTTAACAAGAATGTATCAATTATTTAATTTTTTGGAAAAACTATTTTTTAAGTGAAGCCGTTTGTCAAAAAGGTTCCTAACCACTAAAATTTCAATTCCGAGAAAATCAAGAACAGTAAATTTAGATCAGTTTTAATTATTAATGAGATAGATAATTTCAAATTCAAATAAATTTTAATAAACGTGACAAAAACATTTCAGGGAGAGGGAAAGGGATCTAACTTAATATCCTGCTGAGATCCCTTTTCCATTATGCATATTCTATTTTAATTTTTGGGGAATTAAAAACAGTTTACTGGTTGTCTTTATTTTCTAATACTTTTCCTGCATACTCTTTTTTTAGGTTTTTTGTTTTGAGAACTATTTTATTTTATTTAACCTGCTTTTATATTGACGATTAACAATTAATTTGGTTGTTTTATGATACTTAGATCCGTTTTCGATTATAAAATAACATTTATGATTTTTTTATCTCTTTACTGAAGCGTTTTTTTTGGATTAACGGTATCTTGTAGTTTTATAAAATGATTGTCCATCCAAGTGGTTAAATTTAGTTTAATTATTGAGGTTAGATTTCACCCTTTAATATCATCGGATATTTTTGAATTTATTTAGATCCCTTTTGATACTTTTTAATCAATTTTTAAATAATTTTAATTTTATTAATATAATTTTTTTACAGAATATAGTAGAGGACATGTAATACATCTTTTTTGTGTATTCAGTTCAATTTGAACCAAAATATTACGTCCCTTTTTGACAAACGGCTTCCATTTTAGGACAAGACTTGCTTAATTTGTTTTTAAATATTTTTTTTAGTTTAAACATTTTTGTAATTGGATTTTTTTGCATAGCGAACAAAATTTGAGGGTCACATGGCACTCCGATAAAGAATTTTCTGTATTGTGCAAGAAAATCCAAAAAAAGAATTTCATGAGGCACCCTAATTGGATCGTTGCCTCTTAATCGATCTGCTGATAACTTAATGCCACTTCAGCATCTTCCTCGAATTTCTAATCTTTTTACCGAAACTAAATCATATACGCAAACTCGTCTTAACTTGCCTACAACCGAGTTTGTATTCGGTTCTAAAGTTGTATTGGACAAGTAAGAAGGGTAGCTATTTCTGGTCGTGGGGAGTGAGACTCGCCACGCAAACGGCTCTTTAGCCACTTCGTACATCTAGTAGTCTGGCGTTCGCCGCGTATCGCAATACATTCGAGACCGTGAGAGAATGCATCGCCGAGGAATGAATTTGTTGGACTCGTAGCAGCCGCGAGTGCAAAATAAAATACAAAACACAAAAAACAAAATAAATAAGACGTGAATGGTGTGCTAGCGTAGGCGAAATGGACTACTCCGACTGATTGGCGAAAAATTCGATCAAATCAAACCAAGTCTTCCTGAAGTTTCTAAAACAAATCCGAAATTCTGCATCAGAAGATGTAAATCGACGGGTCCATAAATCTGATCTCATTCTCTTTGAAAAAAAAACATTTCCCTTTTTTAAGGAAACAACTTTTTTTATTAATTAAAATTACCTTAGAAGCCTGGAAGATAGAAAACTGATACCATGGAACTATGTAATTGGTGCAACTTCTCAGATTCAAGATTCGCATATTGACACCATGTGGATAATAAATTCCGAATCACTCTGAAGATTTAAGAGTTCCCATTAAAGTGTCAGGATGAGATGTAATTTTGGCGCTGCAAGACCGAACACAATATTTCCTTGAATTCAGCCAAGGCAACACCTGGCACACAGAACCGAAGCGAATTCTGATAAAGCATCATCTTAGAATAATTCGTCAAACCATCACAACAACCGGGAGCCATTTGACATTTTTTTCGCGCGAAAAATTTGCGAATTGGCCGGCTACCAGATGAACGTGTGCACTCCAATGGAATTCCGCAGGCATCTTGAAAGCAAAAATAAATATTCTCCTCCAAGTGAAAGAAATGCAACCACCCTTTCCCTCGAGTCATGAACGAAAAAGAACTCTCCCAACCATGAATGTGAAAACGGAAGCCATGCAGTGAAAGTTACTAACAACACGTTTTACTAAAATGTATACAATCTGTGATCTTGTGTTTTAAAAGTATTGAAAATGACGTTCCAAAATTAAGGATTCATTTACGGTTAAAGAAGGTTTTTTATGATTAATATCTTCGACAGTGAGAAGATAATTTATAAGATGTTGAAATGACAATCTTCTCTTAAATATTTAAGTCAAGAAGCATTGGGAGAGTAAGATGTCTTATTGTAGGATTACGGGGAGGAGTAGGGGCCTCCCCAAGCCTAACTACTTTCCGCTTCTGCCACCAATCAGCCCTGCAGATGCTAAACGTTTTTGTCGCATTACCGGTAAATCTTACGGTTTACCGACTCATCATTACATTCCCGTTCTCTTGGGCGTCCACGCACATGACAAAACAAAATGTAAAATCACCACTTCCTCTGGTTTGGGTCCGCACCACTACACAGCTGGTTTGATCCTCGGCGAGAAGAAGAAACATGTGGTGATGAAAGATTATCGATACGTTTTCCCAGTGTTGGAAGGAGAAGGTGAGCAACAAAAAGCTCTGAGAGAATTGCTCAATTCAAAACAAACATCTCCCGAAGAGGAAAGGTGTAATTTTGTCTACACTGTTGAGGAGAGAAGATGCAGTCTTGTTTTTCCTGCACGTCTGGAAGCTGCAGTTAGAGACGGTGACGTCAGGGATGTGATGCTTTCGAGAGATTGCGACACAGTTTTATTGAGACTGAAACAGGGGAAAAATTTATCTGTGGATTTCAAGGATTTTAAGGACTTTGAAGATTTGTATGATGGGTTTGGTCCCAGAGAAGATGTTGTTAAGGAAAGGCAGAGACTGGAAACGGAGGCGAAAAAGAAGAAGAGGAAGCGTCAAGCTGGTTTGAATTATGCAAAGAAGATATTTGAGGATAAGGAGAAAGCTGCTGAGGAAGAGGAACTGAAGACAGCGAAGCAGCTGAAGTTGAGGAGTATCAAGGAAGAGAGGGATGAGAAATTGGTGGACTGGAAGCACGTGGATATTGGTCATGCGAGGTCTAGAGGAAGTTTAGTGATGTCTTCTGGCGAGTGGAGGGATTTAATAAAGCCCTTAGATCAGTCTTGTGATTGGACTGCTTTTGGTAAGGATGGTATAGTGGCCGAAGGTCTTCCAGTTGTGAATAAGATGCCGGAACCTGTGAAGCTTATACCTGAACTAATTGATTTGACGCAAACTAAATTAGGTTCGATGAGCACACCAATTGCAGAAAAAACTGGTGGATTTGAGGCGATTTCGGTTGTTCAGCCCTTTGCACCTTTGACAGTCGAACCAGATGCTGAGGTCCAGATAGCCTTCAAGAACATTCCGGCGCAGGATCTTGAAGCGACAAAGAATGTTGATGCTAAGTTTGTAGCAGCTGGTCAAGAAGCTCTAGAATCTTTGCCCAAGGTGGAAGAAATCCCTACTTTGGTGCAGAACTTTGCTAAAGGGGAAAATGCAGAGGTGCACAAAGTGAGAGGCTTGAAATTAGACATTAATTCAGCCAAGAGGTTTATCGCTGGACAGACGATTCAAACACCAACTGGTCCAATATTTGTACCCGGGCAGACTTTACAGACACCAAGGGGTAATACTTTCGTTCCTGGGTTCACAGTCCAGACTCCAGATGGGCCAATGCTAATTCCTGGTCAGATTGTGAATATTTCTGAAGAAGGTGGAAAGAGTACATCGGTTTTCGTAGCTGGGCAGACCTTAGTTACTGAAGATGGAGAAGCGTTCATACAAGGACAGACAATACATGCCAGTGATGGGGCCAAATTTGTGCCGGGTCAAACTGTTTTGACGAAGGAAGGTCCAAAGTTCGTGGCAGGTCAAGTCACAGGTGATGGTAACTTTGTACCTGGACAATCTATCCTAACACCAGATGGTACTAAGTTCATGCCAGGTCAAACTGTCACAGATCAAAATGGAGACCAGCTCTTTGTTCCTGGACAAAGTGTCCAGATCCAAGATTCCTGGGAGTTTGTTCCTGGACAGTGTCTGATGACACCAACTGGAGATTCACAATTTATCCCAGGTCAAACGATGCTAACAACCGAGGGAGCTCGTTTTGTGCCTGGTCAAAATGTCATCAAGGAATCAGGGGACGCTTGCTTTGTCCCTGGAATCACGGTGGAATCAGAGCAAGGATTGAAATTCGTACCCGGTACAACAATGAACACACCTCAAGGTATGAAGTTCGTCGAAGGACAGATAGTAAAAACACCTGATGGAGAAAGATTCGTACCTGGATTGACGACAATTACTAAGGAAGGATTCCAGTTTGCAGCAGCCAGGAACATCAACGAAGTCGTCTACCTGGAAGCTACTCCAGTGGGAATAGCAATCGATCCCAAAACTGCAAGTGCAATGTCCCGTTTTCAACAACAAGAGATTTTTGGTCACATGGTCCAGACAGACAAAGGAGTAGAGTTCATCCCAGAAAGTGTTAAAAAGTTTCCAGAAGGGAAGAGGATAGTGCCAGGTCAGTTGGTTCGAGGTGGAAAAGACGGACCTCGATTTGTTCCTGGTGTGATGACCGAGGACGGATTCCTCCCAGGTCAGATAGTGATGACAGAGAAAGGTGAGCAATTCGTTCCTGGCCAAGTAGTCGATACGAGCAGTGGACCTAAATTTGTACCTGGTCAGATGGTGGAGACGCGAACCGGAACCAAGTTCGTTCCGGGCCAAACAGTAGAAACGGCAGACGGGCCAAGATTTGTTCCAGGTCAGATAGTCGAGACCAAGGCCGGACCAACATTTATTCCCGGCCAAGTTATATCCACAGAAGATGAAGGTTCTAGGTTTGTCCCCGGTCAGGTGGTCGACACGCCAGACGGTCCAAGATTTGTGCCAGGACGTGTGGTTGAATCCAACGAATTAGGAGTGATTTTTGTACCTGGGCAAATCGTTCAGACGGAGGAAGGCCCCAGATTTGTTGCTCCAGATTTAACTGACACGCCAGAAGGAGAACTGGAATTTTCGGTTCAAGGTTTTGAGGTGACACCAGAGGAACTGGGTTTGTTGAGACCTCAACATTTACACTTTAATGCATCCTCACAACATCATGGAGAATCAAGCATTGATTCGAGGATGTTGCAAGAGTTGTCTAAAGCTGGTATGTCTGTGGGGAGAAATGTTCAAACGGATTTGCCAAATGTGGACGTGGATGTGGATCCGAAAGCTGTTACTCTCGAACAGGCTCTTGTCATTGCAGAGAAGCTAGGACTTAGAGGAAGCTCGGCTGTAAAAATGGCACAGGTTGTGTCGACTGTTGCACAACTAGCCAAGAATATTGTTCAGCAGCAAAGTCAGCAGATTTTGCAAAATCAATTGAGCCAGAAGAATCAGAGTCAACAGAAGAATCTAAATCACACACAGCAAAATGGAATAGAAAAAGTAACGAATGGAGGTTCATCAGTTCTAGTGAATGGTACCTCTGAAAAAGAAAGCAACGGTGAGGATGAATGGCTCCACTTGGCTGTTAAAGCAGCAATTTCAGCAGCAGTGGTAACTCTTACAAACGAAAAAACGACAAACAAAGTAGAAAACGGACAAGACATTGTTTTATCTTCAATCAGCGAGGCTTTTAACGTCCTTCTAAGACAACACTCTGTCAACTTGGATCAATCAGTCGACGAGGTACTCCGAATTCTACTTATTCCCCGAAACCGAAGTTACTTGTGTGGTGGGGTTTTGGCCGACTTAGCAGAGTCCAACTACAGCAAAGTGGACATCCTAAAATCCACCTTGACCAACTCATCGATGAAGGATGATATGGTCCTTGACAAACTCTCACAAGTTCTAGAAGAAGAGCATGGTAGTGACTTGGTTGGTTCTGCCTTTAGAACCGTATCAAAAGGAGATCCAGGATTAATTTCTCGTGTCCTGAAGAATGTTTCTCGGGATGTTGCAGGAGTGGAAACAGAAAAAGAAGCAGCTGAAACGGTTCATAAAGCTATAGTACAAGCTGTTCGAGAATCGAGTGAAATCCGAGTAAAGGAATTATTGAATGATGAGGGAACAAAAGTGAGAGATATGCTACTTCAAGCAGTGGGTTTGGCGAGAGCTTTAGGTATGACATCAACGGCTAGCAGCCTGTTGGCAGTGCTCAGTGATGAAAAATCGACTAGGGTTTTGGCTGGTGATAAAGTTACCCTTGATATTTTGAAAAGACTAACAGTGATGAGAAAATTAGCTGAAGAAAGGCCTCAATTTGTATCTGCTCTTGGGGATCTTTGCAGTGATCCAGAATTAGCAAGATCAGACCCTGTGTTGAGAACTTTGGTACGAGAAAGTGCGGCCCTGATGATAGTTCCTGAAGAAGGACCTCTTCAGTCATCTATAGATGTTCCTACTTCACTCTTGCATGCTGAAAATAGCCTCGCTATTGAAGACTTTTTGATGAGGAGAAGTCACAAAGCTTCATCAATTTTCATGATTCTGAAGCAAGGCTTTCAGTGTGTTGTACCCAGAGAAGCTGCAAGAAGTGTCCTGACAGGAGAAGTTGCTTATACAGTTTTAGATGAAGATGGTATTCATCATTTTGAACCTCTAAATGTCTTTTCGGCTCTAAGGATGAAAAAACCAGCTGCCCATCGTTTTTCCATGTACTGTTGTCCTGTCGCGAAGGAAGAGGATTTCGATAATGAGATGATGTCTACGTTCAATGGGCCAATTCCTATTACGACTGCAAGTAGCTTTGACGAGTCGACGATGGAGAATTTGGAGAGGCTAGATAGCATCGGCGTTACTTTATCCAAGTCTGATAAATCGATTGGATGCGTGGATAGCCGAGAAAATACACCCAGTTTCCGGAGACTTTGTAGTCTTCATCGTGAAAACAGTAGCGAAAGGGTAATTTTGAAAATTATTTAAAAAAATTGAAAATCTATTACGGGAACATTAGAGAGCACAGGGTTGCTGCAAGACCTGGAAGACCTGTAAAAAGCATGGAAATTTAAAAAAAATTCTAGAAAACATGAAAAAGTCGCTGAATTTTTAAAAAATGTCTGGAATTTTGTTAGTTGCATATATACCAAAGGGTTGATCACCTTGGAAATGTGGTATACAATCATTCATGAAATCTTTGGAATCATTCCAAATCTTTGGGTATCTTCAAAATCTTTGTAAAATTTTTTTAAATCTTTATAACCTATTGAAATCTTTGATATCTTTTGGAATAATTAAAATCTTTGTGAAATCTTTTGGAATATTTGTGAAATCATTGAAATCGTTTTGGATTTCTTTAAAATCTTCCAAATCTTTCTGAAATCTTCAAAATCTTTTAAAAACTTTAGAATCTTTTCAAATCTCTTTGAAATGCTAAAATGAATCGAATCGTCTGAACTGAAGGAAAACAGTGCGTGGGTTGACATCCGATAGGAGTAGAACAAAAAATTTTGAAATCGGTTTATATCTTCTGTCCTGTTTTTGATTTGAAATTTCAAAAAAAAAATCCTCACTAGTTTAGAAGCTATGTTGAATTTTTTATATTTAATGTTTTTACTAGTGAACAATAATTAAAAAAAAGATATTCAAAACACAAAATTTTGCCTGATTTAACATTTTTTTAAAGTGTACAAAAAACATGTTTTTTGGATTTAGTTATATCTACACTTTTTTGAAAAAAGTTGAATATGTCGAACCTGAAATTTCTTCAGCTTGAACCAAAGAAATATTTCTAAATCACAAAAAATATTTGTCCAAAAAAGCAAAATGATAAAATGTTTCTTTGATTCAATTTGATGATATTTCAGATTCAGTATACACAAAGTTTTGCAAAATGTGTACATACGACTCAATAAAAAAAACATGTTTTTCGCACATTTAAAAAAATAATCAAATTAGACAAAACACATTTTTTTAATTTATATTTTTTATCATTGATCAAAAGTCAAAACTGTACATATAAAAAATTCGCTATAATTTTTGAACAAATATAATTTTTTTGAATTTTTTAATCAAAAAGAGAACACAGGATATTAATCAAATTTTTTAAAAAATTTACTTTTTTGGATGCCAACCCACAAATTTTTTCCCCTCAGCTCAAACGATCTAAATAATATAATTATAATTATATATTATAATATAATTTTTTTGTAAAATCTTTCTAAATTTCTTTTAAATCTTTGAAATCTGTCTGAAATCTTTGTAAACTCTTTTAAATATATTGAAATATTTTTAAATCTTTTAAAACTATTGA
Organism: Andricus curvator; assembly: GCA_932195095.1. Taxonomy (NCBI): domain Eukaryota; kingdom Metazoa; phylum Arthropoda; class Insecta; order Hymenoptera; family Cynipidae; genus Andricus; species Andricus curvator. Next base: position 49,954 of record CAKNYM010051923.1, on the reverse strand, counting down.
AATCTTTGAAATCTTGTGAAATAATTGAAATCTTTGTGAAGTCTTTTGGAATATTTGTGAATTCATTGAAATTTTCGAAATCTTTGTGCATTTTTTCAAAATATTTCTGAAATCTTTGCAAACTTTTTTTAATCTTCTAAAATATTTTGAAATTTATTCAAATTAGACACAAAAACTCTAACTTCTCTTTTTTATTATTGTTTTAAAAACTGTACATATACAAAATGCCAAACCACAATTTTTTCCCTCAGCTCAAACGATCTAAATAATATAATTACATATAATAATATAATTATAATATTTTTTTTTTTTAATTTTTTTGAAATCTATGTGAATTTTATAAATTTTTTTAATCTTCTGAGATCGTTTGGAAATTTTAAAATCTTTTGAAATATTTCTTAAATCATTGTAATCATTGTAATCTTCTGAAATCTTTTTTGAAATGCAAAAATGAATGCTGTTCTCTCTTTTGATTTCCAAATTCCAATTTTGTTTAAATTGAAAAAAAATGTCCCATTGGTTCGAAGTACTCAACTTTTTCCGAAATGTGTACATATGACTCAATAAAAAAACATGTTTCTCGAACATTTAAAAAAAATGGAAATTGAGCAAGAAATTTTTTTTCGAATTTCTAATTTTTTATTATCCAATACGAATTTTTTTCTAAATATGAAAAATTGGAATTTTAAAATAAAAAAAGACAAAAAAAGATAATAACCGATTTCAAAAATTTTTCATTTTTTGGAGGAAAAACTACACATTTTTCCCCTCAGCTCAAAGAATTCGATTAATTTTAGCGTTTTTAATCCGCCCTACTCTGAAATCTTCTGAAATCTTTTAAAATCTTCTGAAATATTTGTGAAGTGGCCGAAATCATTGTGAAATCCATTGGAATTTTTGTGAAATCTTTCAAATCTTTCTGAAATCTTTGAAATCTGTTCCAATCTTTGTGAAGTGTTTTAAAATCTTCTAAATGTTTCTGAAATCTTTTAAATCTTTGTCAAATATTTGTAATCTTCTGTAACCTTTTTAAATCTTCTTAAATCTTTGAAATATTTTTAAATCTTCAAAATCTTCTGTAATCTTTCAAATTTGTTGGAATTTTTGTGAAATCTTTTGGAATCTTTTTAATTTTTCTGGTTTCTCGAACATTTAAAAAAATGGAAATTGAGCAAGAAATTTTTTTTCGAATTTCTAATTTTTTATTATCCAATACGAATTTTTTTCTAAATATGAAAAATTGGAATTTTAAAATAAAAGAAGACAAAAAAAGATATTAACCGATTTCAAATTTTTTTCATTTTTTGGAGGCCAAACTACACATTTTTTTCCTCAGCTCAAACAATTCGATTAATTTTAGCGTTTTTAATCCGCCCTACTCTGAAATCTTCTGAAATCTTTTAAAATCTTCTAAAATATTTGTGAAATGGCCGAAATCATTGTGAAATCTATTGAAATTGTTGTGAAATCTTTTAAATCTTTCTGAAATCTTTAAAATCTGTTGGAATCTTTGTGAAATGTTTGAAAATCTTCTAAATGTTTCTGAAATCTTTAAAATCTTTGTGAAATATTTTTAATCTTCTGTAACCTTTTTAAATCTTCTTAAATCTTTGAAATATTTTTAAATCTTTAAAATATTTTGTAATCTTTCAAATTTGTTGGAATCTTTGTGAAATCTTTTGGAATCTTTTTAATTTTTGTGAAACGATTGGACATCTTTGAGAATTTTTGTGAAATATTCCAAAAAATGTTGACATCTTTTAAATCCTTGCAAAATCTTTCAAATCTTCTGAAATCTTTGAAATCCTTTAAAATCTAAAATCTTGAAGTCTGGTGTTCATTCAAAAGTCGAGTTGGATTCCTCCGTTTGATAGAAATTGATTTTCTTACTAACCAAAATACTGGGAATATATTTCAAGGATTTTTTAAAACTTTATAATAGTATTAATGATCATCGTTTGAAAATAAAAAATATAATTGAGAAGCCCTTTACATTTGCATCGCTTAATAAATAAAGAAGAAATTTTTAGTAAATTAGTCTGCCACAAGTAAAAGGTCTTGAAATTGAATAGGGTTGATCAGATTTAGTTGAAGTAGACCTGGAATCTGGTCAAAAATAGAATTAAAAACCCTATAAAAATCCGACGTTTCTTGTCCCGAAATTCGGGACGACTAGACACATTCTTAAAAGTCACGGAATTTCGAAACCGGACTTCTGTAGCAACCCTTAAGTAGATTTAAAAATCTAGTCATCTAATAATTGTCTGATTTACATTTAGTTTCTGAGACTGCAAATTAAAATCTGAACCTTGTTTTTACACCTTGAACCGAAGTACCCTTGAGCTGCGCAAGGTCTTCCAATAATACGAGTTACTTGAAGAACGAAATTTTAGCGAGGTGACAAAAATACAAAAATACATAAATACTGTACTGTTCTGCTTTCAGAGATCGGAAAATTACGTGGTCGTAAAGGAGTTCGCCGAGGGCAGCTTTTCGGTGGACGTCGGCGAAATCGTCGAGGCCGTCGAGTATGGGGATTCAAAGTAAGCACCGTTTCCTTTGAGTTCTCGCATCAAAAAAAAAAAAAAAAAAATGATTGACGCATTAAAAAGAAAAAAAACGGGGCAATGCAAATATCGGAGTTCACTGGCTCATTCGCCTCTGTATGCTTGTGTACATATACACATATTTGCGCACGTGTGTGTTGCATTGCTATTTTGGTACCATGTTAAATCTGGCTTTCTAAAAATATCTAACCATAGAGAATAACGCATCTAACGATAACAGATAGCCCGCCACATGGATCCCACGATTTGCTGTGAGCTTTCGGCAGGTTGATGAAAAACAATGTGAAACAACAATAGCAACATTGCAATCACGCCGGAACTGGCGGTGCTTCCGAGGTTCGCTGCCAATTTCTGCCGATGATATTTTACACAATAGACGTCCTCGTCTTTGAGGAAATGTTTGTTTTCTAAACGATTTCCATCGGTTTATACAATTTAAATTTGAATCAGTAGAAAATAGGTTTCACTGAATTAAATCAGTAAAAATTTTCACTAATTCAAATAGCTATAAATGTACAGAAACACATACAAAGTTTCATTTTGAAGGAACCCAGGCGGAAATATTATATATAGTTTATATATAGTGTGAAGTATTATATATAATATTCATTTGTTTTATATAAAAAATGTATAAAACAAATGAATATTATATATAATACTTCACACTATATATAAACTATATATAATATTTCCTCCTGGGAAGAAACATTGTCTCTAAGAAAATTACATGAGACAAAATTGAAAACCTTCTTCTCTGTGTGGGTCACTGTTTAAAATCAGTAAGGATTTTCATTGAAAATCAGTGACATCTCACTGATTCAAATTTAGAGCCTAAATTACTTTCTTCAGGGTGGCCGCAAGTCAGGAAAAACCTGGAAATCAGGGAATTTTATTTTTCAGGGATTCAGGGAATAGACAGATATTTTGAAGAAAAAAAATTGCAAAAACCAGGCACTTTCTGTAAGTAAATGTCAAGAATAATCAGGGCTGCCACATATTCACTTTTAGTCTCTTTTTTTCTCAAATAACTTTTTAGTCACTTTTTAAATGAAAAGATTAGTTCAGTCCTCTTTCTGAATTTTCTTCTATTGTTTTCAAATATTTTGAAGTATTTTAAAAGATTCCTAGAACTTTTTAATAGTTTGCAATAATTTCGAGGGATTTCAAAGGATTTCAGAGATTTTTGGGTATTTTTGAGAATTCTAAAGAATTTTCAAGAATTTAGAAAATTCCAAAGAATTTTTAATAGGTTTCAATAATTTGAAGGGATTTCAAAGGATTTTCAAGATATTAGTGTATTTTTAAAACTTCTAAGAAATTTGTTTAGAGATTTGAGAAGTATGGCGGGATTTCAAAAGGTTCCGAAGGATTTGAAATATTTTAGGATATTATGAAAAATTCAAAGGCATTTTCAAGAGCTTTAATAAATTTAAAGAGTTGCAGAAGATTTTCAATAATTTGAAATATTTTAGGGTATTTTAAAAGATTCTAAGGAATTTTCAATTAATTTTTATAATTTCGAGATATCACAAAGGATTTTGAAGATTTTCGGGTATTTTCTTTTAAATTCTAAACAATTTTTGAAAGCTTTAAAAAATTGCAAGGGATTTTAAAATATTTCAAAGGATTTGAAATATTTTAGAGTGTTTTAAAAGATTCCAATTTTTTTTTTAATCTTCAATCATTTGAAGGAATTTCAGAAGATTTTCAATATTTTAGTGTATTTTTGAACGAAGTATTTCGCCGTCCCAAAATTCGGGATAAGTAGTCAAATATTTTTTAGATGCTTGGCTAGTCTTCCCAGATTTTCGGGACGACTAGTCCATCCCCTTTTCAAACTCCTCGAATTTTTCGGGACAACTAGAGAAAGCCATTTTTAAAACATCTAAAGGATTTTAATAGCTTTAAAAAGGTATTTTTAAAAATTCCAAGAAATTTCGATATCTTTAAAAAGTTTCAAGGGCTTTCAAAAGATTTCAATGGATTTTAAATATTTTAGTAAATTACAAAATTCCCAAGGATTTTTTCATTTATTTCAATAGCTTAGATGAATTTAAAAGAGTTTTAAAATTCTTCAGGGTATTTTGAGAGATTCCAAGGAATTTTTAATTGATTTCCATAATTTAATGGGAATTGAAGAAATATCGTCAGATATCATGTAATTTCAAGGGATTTTATAATATTTCAATGGATTTCTAAGCATTTAATCACAAGAATTGAGATATTTTGTAGAATTTACAAGATTTTGAATAGATATTAAGGTATTACGAAAGATTTTAAAGGATTTAAGGATACTTTAAAAGATTTAAATGAATTTCAGCAAATTTCAAGGAACTTCAAAAGATTTTAAAGAATTTGAAATACATTTTTTTTCAATTTCAAGGAATTTTTCAAGAGGTTTAAAAAATTTCGAAGAATTTCAAAAAATTTCAAAGAACTTAAAATATTTCAGGGAATTTTAATAGATTCCAAGGAGTTTTTAATTAATTTCTATCATTTAATGGGATTTCAGAGGGTTTGAAATATTTCAGGGTTTATTAGAAGATACCAAGGCAATTTCAAGAGATTTTCTAAATTTTAACGGATTTCCAAGGATTTGAATAATTTTATGGGATTCAAAACAATGGCCATGCAGTTGTAAAGAATTTAATAGAATTTCGGAACATTTAAAACAATTTCATAGGACCTATGATGTTTTAAAATATTTAACAAGATTCCAAGGTATTTTATCAGATTTCCGAATTTTGAAGGATTCCAAAGAATTTTTTATCGATTTCAATAACTTGAAGGAATTTAAAAGGGTTCTTAATATTTTAGGGTAATTTAAAAGTGTCCTAAGAATTTTTAATTGCTTTCGATAATTTAAAGGAATTTTAAAGAGTTTAAAATATTTCAGGGTTTTTAAAAGATTCCAAGAAATTTTCAAAAAATTGTCAATATTTCAAGGGATTTTCAAGAATATATATATATATATATATATATATATATTAACGAAATTAAAAAAATGTGTGCCGTTGTAAAGAATTTTCTACAATTTGGAAATATATGGAAGAATTTGATAGCACCAAAAAGATTTTTAAATATTTAAAAAGATTCCAAGGTATTTCATCAGATTTCCGAGGATTTCAATGATATTGATGAATTTTAAATATTTTAGTGAATTTTACAAGATTCCAAGTAATTTTTACCTTATTTTAATAATTTAAAGGGATTTCAAAGGGTTAACAATATTTTAGGTTATTTAAAAATATTCCATGGCATTTTCAAGAGATTACAAAAATTCAAGGGATTGCCAAGGATTTTAATCATTTTATGGGATTTAAAAAAAATGTTCATGCGGTTTTAAATAATTTCCTAGAATTTCGAAAGATATGGAATGATTTTACAGGACCCAAGGGATTTTCAAATTTGTTTTTCAATTGATTTAATTCATTTGGGATTCACCCTAAATTCTTAATAATTTGTCTTGAATTATTTTTAGTTCTTTCGAATTCCTTTGAATTTTAATAGGCTACAAACCCCTTTTTTGTAGGCACGTGGCGCCTACTTTCACTAATTTTTTAAAAGTAAATTAGTCTGTGGCGGTCGTGAGAATAATAAATTAAAAATTGTTTCAATTTATAAAAGATTCTATATTAACATTTTCGCAAGATTAGAATTTTTGTCTATAAATATTAATAGGAAAAATGAAAAATTAGTCGGGGAAAAATGAATGAATTTTTAAACTGAAATTTTGCGGCCACCCTGTTTGTTGCTTAGCAGTTAATTTAGTTCTAAGTACGAATTAGATATAATAATAGAGTTTAATCCACTTATTAAAGATAGTGATATAATACTTGATACTTAATAACAATTATTATAATTTGTGCAATAATATTAATTTGTACAGTAAAATAAATGCAAAAATTTTCAGAAGCTATTTATCAGTCTTTTTGAGGGGTGCATAACATTGAATTTCGGTGTACAAGGATTTCATCATTTTTAAGATAAAATTTTGTATTTTACAATTAGAGGTCTCAAAATTAAAAATGTTATATAAGAGCCTTTGTAGTAAAAGACTTCAATTCTTAATTTGTTTGAAAGGCCCTGAAAATTAATTTTATATTAGGCGATCAAAAGTCAAACATTTATACTTTAAAACAAATAAAATAGAACATTTCTGAAATCAAATTTTAAAATTGTACACGGAAAAAAAAGTTCACTGTCGTACAGTATTTTTGGTTTAAATTATGAAAACCAAGAAGAAACCCGATTCGATGTGAATGCATCATGGAAAAAAAATCTCCTTGACAACATCTGCATTTTTCAACTGGAAATGTAACTATTCCATGTTTGATTGAAAAGTAATTGTTTTAAATTAACAATTCAACTACTTGGGTAAAAGTTAAACCATTTTGTTAAAAATTTATTAAAAATATTTTGTTAAAATTTCTTTTTAATAATATGCAGCTCATCTTATTTTTTTTGTACAATTTTAATAAGAACACAAATAAAAAATCTTGCATGCTTCAAAATTGAAAAAATTGAAATTCAAAAATATGAGGGTCCTTGAAAAAAAACGAGAAGATATGTACCCCTTTTTTCATTTTTCACATATTGAAGTCCTCTTTCAACCAGTTTTATAATAAATTTTCCCTGTTATAAACTAGAGTTTTTAAATAATATAAATTATTGTTTGGAAAAAATATTTCCTTTTCTGTAAGGTTCCATCTCCGGGAAAATATTACGATCTGTTATATAGGGGGGGGGGGGGGTAAACGATACTGTTACGTAATATTAAATAAAAATCAACCCTACAGAAAAGGCATGTATGCAAAATTTCCCTTTTTCTTTTTCCTTCACTTAAGTGCGGTCTGAATTTTGTTTGAAAATTCGTATTTTTTGGTTGAATTCAACAGCTTTTTTATTAACAATTAAAATATATTCTTGGTAAAAATATATACTTTGTTCAAGGTTGAACCACTTCATTAACAAACTTTTTTTTTAAGCTTCATTATTTTAGTTGAAAATGCATCTCTTTGGTTGAAAATTCGTTTTTTTTAGTTAAAAATTAATCATTTTAACCGGCAATTTAAATATTCCAATTGAAAAGTCATTGTTTTAGTTAAGAATTTATTTGACTAAAAATTAATTTTTTAACTAAAAATGTAATTTTAATTAATTAATTAATTTTAATTCCATTTTTGGCTGAAAAATTATTTTTTTAAATTGAAAATTTAACTAGTTTGGTAAATGTTGAACCACTTTGTTAAAAATCGATGGGAAATCTATATACATGAAAAAAAATTATTTAAAATAAATACCAAAAATAATAAAATATATCCAAATTATATAGTATAATATTTTCGGGTTCAGAATTCAATTGTTTTACAGAAAATGCGTTTTTTGGTCTGAAAGTTTAACAATTTATTTTTCTTAATTGAAAATCAAACTATTTGTTTGAAAATTAATGTATTCATTTGAAAATTAGTCTTTTTGGTAGAAAATTAATCTTCTTTGTTGAAAATTGTTTTTTTTTTGTTCAATAATTAATCTTTGTAGTTTGAAAATTCTACTATTTTGTTGACAATGTAGTTATTTTATCAGGAATTCAACTCTTTGGTTTTAAATTGCAACCTTTTTCTTAAAAATTAATGTTTTTTGTTGAAAATTAATTTTTCAACTAAGAATTTAACTGTTTTCTTGAAAATTCAACTATTTAGTTGGAAATTCATGTATTTTCTTGAAAATTCAACACTTTTGGTAAAAAATTAATCTTCTTGCTTTAAAATTCAACCATTTGGTTTTAAAATTTATTTTGTGAGAAATTCATGTTTCTGGTATACAATTATTATTCTTGCTTGAAAATTCATGTCTTTGGTAGAAAATTGAACTATTTTGTTGAAAATTTGTCTTTATTTTGGTAAATAATTTTTTTTTAGTAGAAAATGATACTATTTCATTTTTAGTTGAAAATTTATCATTTTCATTTGAAACTTCAACTATTTCGTTGAAAATTTGTATTTTTCGTTAGAAATGTAATAATCTTCTTGACTGAAAATTCATTTTTTGTTGTTTAAAAAATCCACTATTTGGTTAGGAATTAATCTAGTTTGTTGAAAAATAAACAATTTTGTTGAAAAGTATCCAGTTGGTTAAAAATTCAACAATTTTTAAAAAATCTGTTTTGGTTCAAATAGCAATTATTGGATTTTTCGTTCAGAATTCATCTCTTTTGGTCAATAATTATTCTACTTGGTAGCAATTTCAATGATTTGGTTAAAAAGTCATTTTTTATGAGGATTCTTCATTTTAGTTGAAAATTCATCTCGTTCGTTGAACATTTTTTAAACTTATTTTTTGAATGAAGATTTAATTATCCCAGTTGAAGATTTATAATTTTAGTTGAAAATTCATCTCTTTGGTTGAGGAATCAACTTTTTTCGTAAAAAATTCTTTTTTAAAAAAAATTATTTTTTTGTAAAAAAGTTCTTTGGTTTTTGCCTTAAAAGAAAAATATGTTTTGGTTGAAATATCAACAAATACATTTGCTGTTGAGAATTCATCTCTTTTTATTGAAAATTATTCTACATTGTAGAAAATTCAACAACTTGGTACAAAAGTCAATTTTTGGATTAAGGTTCTTCATTTTAGTTGAAAATTCATCTCTTTGGTTGAAAATTTAACTATTTATGTTAAAAAATCATTATATTTGGATGAAAATGTATTTTTTAGATGAAAATTGAATTTTCCCAGTTAAAGATTAATAATTTCAGTTGAAAATTCATCTCCTTGGTTGAGGATTCAACTATTTTGTTGAAAATTCGTTTCTTTTGTTCACTTCAACTGTTTTTGATTTAAAATGAAAATCCGTTTTTGTTGAAATATCAACTATCACCTTTTTCATTGAAAATTCATCGCTTTTGTTTCAAAATTATTCTACTTTGTAGAAAATTCAACAATATGGTTCAAAGTTATTTTTTTATTAAAATTCTCATTTCAGTTGAAAATGCAACCCTTTGGTTGAAAATTTAAATATTTTGTTGGAAAATAATTGTATTTCGTTAAAAATTGATATTTTAACTAAAATTTTAACAATACCAGTTGAGGATTTGTAATTTTAGTTTAAAATTCATCTCTTTGGTTGAAAATCTAACTATTTTTGATTCGTTTTTTTTTAAATTGAATTTTGTAACTGAAAATTTGACTATCATGGTTAAGAATTAATCTATATTGTTAAAAAATAAACAATTTTGTTAAAAAGTATCCACTTGGTCAAAAAGTCAACAGTTTCGTTGAAATCTGTTTTGGTTCAAATAGCAATTATTGGATTTTTCGTTAAGAATTCATCTCTTTTGGTCAAAAATTATTTTGCTTGGTAGTAAATTCCATGATTTGGTTAAAAAGTCATTTTTTTATGAGGATTCATTTTAGTTGAAAATTCATTTCGTTTGTTAAACATTTTTTTAAATTATTTTTTAAGTGAAGATTTAATTATCCCAGTTGAATATTTCTAAATTTAGTTGAAAATTCATCTCTTTGGTTGAGGAATCAACTTTTTTGTAAAAAATTATTTTTTTTTTGTTGACTTTAACTGTTTTTGATTTAAAATAAAAATATGTTTTGGTTGAAATATCAACAAATACATTTTTCGTTGAGAATTCATCTCTTTTGTTTAAAAATTATTCTACTTTGTAGAAAATTCAACAACTTGGTGCAAAAGTCATTTTTTGGATAAGGTTTCTTCATTTTAGTTGAAAATTCATCTCTTTGGTTGAAAATTTAACTATTTTGTTGAAAAATCATTATATTTGGATGAAAATGTATTTTTTAGCTGAAAATTGAATTTTCCCAGTTACAGATTAATAATTTCAGTTAAAAATTCATCTCCTTGGTTGAGGATTCAACTATTTTGTTGAAAATTCGTTTCTTTTGTTGACTTCAACTGTTTTTGATTTAAAATAAAAATCGGTTTTTTTTAAATATCAACTATTACATTTTTCATTGAAAATTCATCGTTGTTGATTAAAAATTATTCTACTTTGTAGAAAATTCAACAATTTGGTTCAAAGTTATTTTTTATCAAGATTCTCATTTCAGTTGAAGATGCAACCCCTTGGTTTATCTTTGTTTATTGGTAAATTAAATTTTATGGTTCAAAATTTAGCTTTTCTCTTGAAAACTCAGCTATTTTGTCGAAAATTCATGTATTTTGTTGAAAATTCGTCTTTTTTCTGGGAAAATTAATCTTCTTGGTAAAGACTTACTATACATGGGGGAGGGGAGAGGAGGGATAAAAAAAGTATTTTTCGTGAGCATTTCCTGTTTGAGGAATTTAACTTTAGGAATTTAAATCTCAACAAACAAGTTGAAATTCTTGCTTGATCCTATTTTCGAATTTATCAACAATCTTTGAGAGTTTGCAGCAGCTGTTCACTAAACTCAATAAAAAGTGCAAACTCTTCAGCTGGTGCATCATAATATTGGAAATAAACGATGCGCTAATCCTGAAACTTCAGGAAAGATAAATGGCGAAGCTCTAAAAAGTTTTCACGGCATAAGCATGTCAAAATTTTTTTTTTTTTTACAGTCAGCTGAGGCACACACCAGGAAGGATCATTGCCCTGTTCAAATTTCGTATGCTTATTTTTACTGTAGTATTTTTACGCTATGCTGGTCTATATGAACAGTAATAACTGTAGCGCGGTCAACGCGAAACTAATGATTTACGCGGTACGTGGGAATCTCGGGAAAAAAATTTTGCAAGAAACAAATTCAAAAAATAGATTGTTTTCTATAGCTTTAGATATGAAAATAAAACAAGGATAGAAATTTAAAAAAATTATATTAGCTGAAGTTACAAATTTTGAGCTATTTTTGAGACCTCGTCCCGTCCATCATTGTTGACGACTGTAGTTCAAAGTTAGTTCAAATTGAATTTTGATGTTAAGGTTTTTGACCAGGGTAATACGTAATAATTATGATGTTAAAATTTTTTAGTCTACTGGTCGTTTCAATATTTTTATAAAAAATTGATACTTAAATTGTGAAAAAAATTCTCTCTAGCTCCGGTGGGATTCGAACACTACGTCATTCAGATTTAGAGCTAGAGAGAATTTTTTTCACAATTTAAGTATCAATATTTTATAAAAATATTGAAACGACCAGTAGACTAACAAATTTTAACATCATAATTATTAGTTCAAATTGGTTCAAAATTTTCTCAAAACAGAGGAAATAGGGTGATTTTTCACGAAAATAGGAAAATAATGGGAGAAGAAATTCCTCTTAAATAAAATTAATGTAAACACCGTATTGAAAACAATTTGAAACTTCTAAGATTACAAATCGAAATATTTTGCAATTTCAACAAAATAGTTGAAGTTTGAACGAAAAAAGATTTTCTACAAAAGAGATGAATTTTTAAACCAAAAAGACGAATTTTTAACAAAAAAATTAATTTTTGACCAAAAAGTTGCATTAATAATGAAATAGTTGAACTTTCAAGCATCAGAGGTGAATTTTCAACAGAATAGTTTATTTTTTAACAAAATAGTTAAGTTTTCAAGCGAAAATGATTAATATTTTCGAAGAAAGTTGAATTTTTAACAAAAAAGTTCTGTTTCAAACAAGAAAGATGACGCTTCTATCATAAACGATGAATTTTTAACCGAAAAGGGCGAACTTCTACCCAAACAGTTAAATTTTCGGCTAAAAAAGACTAATTTTTACCCAAGTATTTACATTTTTAACCAAAAAGATGAATTTTCCACCAAGAATACTAATTTTCTACAAAGAAGAAGAATTTTCAACAAAATACATACATTTTAGACTAAATTTGTGAATTTTAAAGTCAAAATAACGAATTGCATACAAACCAGTAGAATTTTCAACCCAAAAATATGCTTTTTTCAGCAAAAAAGTTAATTTTCTAACAGAAAGTTTAATTTTTACAAAAATAGTTTAATTTTTACTAAAATAGTTGAATTTTTAACTAAAAATATGAATTTTTAATATGAAAGTTAATTGAAATTTAAGAATTTTAAATTAGACCAAAATCAAATTCAAAATACCATTTAACGTCCAATAATCAAGCTAATGTATAGAATTCCTGAAAATAAAACAAGAATTCAACCATCAAATTTGGACAAAAACCACAAAATGCCACAAAATCAAAACAAAAATTTGTTTCTTTGCACAAAAATAAAAAAGAGGAAAGAAAAATGAGAAGGCAAACAACCAAATCCCCTTCCTTCTCTTTTTTTTTTATTTCGTCTTTTTTTTTAATTATTATCAAATAACAATATGAGAGCATGCAAAATATTCACCAACGTTTCGATGCTCACACAGCACCCTTATCAAGGCAAGAAAAATTAACCTTCTCATTTTTCTTTCCTCTTTTTTATTTTTGTGCAAACAAACAAATTTTTTTTTTGTTTTTTTTAGGAATTGCAATAGGAGCATTTTGTGGTGTTCGTCCAAATTTGATCATTGAATTCTTGTTTTATTTTCAAGAATTCTATACATTATTATGAAAGTTAATTTTCAACCAAACAGTTCGATTTTCTACCAAATTGTTGAATTTTCAAACCAAAAAGAGGAATTTTTTACACAAGAGTTCCATTGCTAACCCGAAAATAAGACTTTTCAACTAAAATTAACTGGGTAGTTTATTTTTCAACCGAAAAATGAATTCTTAACAAAACATGTGATAGTTGATATTTCAAACAAAAAAGATTTTAATTTAAAATAAAAAAAAACAGTTAAATTCATCAATAAGACGAATTTTCAACAAAATAATTGAATTCTCACCCAAAACAGTTTGATTAGTTTACAAACAAGCAGTTGTATTTTTAACCAAAAAGGATGAATTTTCAACCAAGAAGTTTTATTTTCTACGAAAAAAGACGAATTTTCTACAAAATACATGAATTTTTAACCTAATAGGTAAATTTTTAACTATAAAAGATGAATTCTTAATTAAAAATATCCATTTAATAGAATATAGTTACAGGCTTAGATAACAAGATTAATTTTTAACAAAAGAAAGAATTTTCAACAAAAATGTTGAGTTTTTAACAAAAAAGACCATTTTCCCACGAAATAGTTAAATTTTTAACTAAAAAAGATCAATTTTCAACCAAAAAAAGGAATTTTTAACAAAAAAGTTAAATTTGCAATCAATTTAATGGATTTTCAAAAAAGGATTTTAACTCTTAGCCAAGTAGTTGAATCTTCATCTAAAAAAGATCAATCTTTAGCCAAGAATGGAATAGTTTAAATTTTCAGTTGAAAAAATTATTGTTCAACAAGGAAAACGAATTAACAAAAAAGTATATGAATATTCAACCAAAGAGATAAAATTTCAAACCAAAAAGACAAATTTTCAACGAAAGAATTGAGTTTTCGACCAAGAAAGCTTTTTCTATGAAGAAAGAAAAAAAATCGAAATTTCAGAAAAGATTTTAATGACATTCTAGAAGAATTGTTTAATTTTAAACAAATTAATTAAATTTTCAATCAAATAATACAATTTTCAACCAAAAAAGGTGAAATCTTAACCAAAAGTATAAGATTAGACTTTTAAACCAAGGGAGTTTTAACCAGAGAAATATATTTTCAACTAAAATTATAAATGTCCAACTGGAATAATTAAATTTCCATTTAAAAAAAAATGTTAAACGCTGAAAATTATTATTTTTTAGTTCTATCTCTCACTTCTACAAATTTTCCTATATTGGAGTATAAATCTCTATGGCTCTGAAAATTGTTTTTTTTACCTTTTAAAATTCACTGTTTATTGTGTTCCACTAATAAATTATAATTAATTAGTGAAACACTCAGAACAAAAATCTTCTTGAACCAAAAAAACTTTTTTCTTAGATAAACATGAAAAATTGGTTGAATCAAACAAATTTTGGTTAAATCAAAAACATACTTGATTGACCCAACCAATTTTTTTGGTTCAATCAACCAAATACTCTATCTACCAAAATATTTGGTGAAAACAACCATAAAATTTGGTTGGGGTAACCAAACTTTTTTTTCTCCATATAATAAACATATTATGTAGTAGAACCAATAAAAATGTTGTTGATTCAACCAAATCCTTTTCTGAGTGAAGTAAAATTTTTATAATTTATTTATTGTGAGAGGGACATTTTCTTAAGAAAGAGAAAATTAATTCGAGGAAAGGCAGAGTTTATCTGAAAAAAAAATAATTTTGTTAACTGAAGACGAGTTTTTTCAGCTGAGGAAATCAATCTTCTTCCGCGTCAATCTATTTCCTTCGTTATAATAAAATGGAAATCACTACATGCTAAGGCTTACACTAATCCCGCCTCTGGCTGGTCATGCTTCCAGTAAATCTATTTTAACACCGCATCAACTTCGCATTCGTGTCATTTGCAGTTTCCTAGCGCAATGTATCTAACGTTTCAGAATTAAAACCGTTATCATAATGGAAATGCCATCATATAAAAAGTGGACTGAAAAAATTTTCAATACAGATTCCTGTTACTGACATTTACCGATATCTCGACCATTTGATAGTGATAGTTATATACTACCGGAAATTATCGGTACGACCAGCGCGAGTACTATTAAAAATCACCACTATCTTTGAAACGTGATAAATCGTTCAAAAAAGCCTGTAGAAACTTTTTTGTAAACTACTTTTCTGAAAAAAAGCAAGAATTTCTCAAATTTTGTATCTCATATTCAACTTCTGGCATGACCTAGGGAAGTTGTAGCAAACATTAAAGATTAATACCACACATACTATAAAGTCTTATCTTTAATTTAAGCCAAAAATATTTTTGAAATTTTAATGGGTTTCCGAGATATGACTAAAAATGTCCAAGCGTGTATGCGTCGGGTTTGTGTCGGCGACCACCGCTTTTTCCCGCGAGAGCGGTGATCGCCGAGAATTTCTCAGATTTTGTACCCTAACTTCAACTCGTGCTGTAACTTAGGAAACTTGTTGAAAAAAACTGAAATTGACAGGACCTGATCTTTGAAATCTTCTCTTTAATTTAAGCCTATAAAGCTTAAAAAATCTTCAAGGGTGCTTAAGACATGATAAAAAATTTCCAAGCGTTTCGGCGTCGAGGTTTAGTCGGCGATCACCGTTGTCGGCGGATTACCCCAGAAAAGTCGCTCAGAAAAAAAAAGTGATCTATTGTGATCTTATTTAAATGCATTTAAAGGATACGCTTATACAATGTTTATTTAAATAAAGTCATAAAAAACAATAATTTGTCTAAATAAACAACTTAATATGACGTTTTTCAATTTTAAAAATTATAAATTTGCAGTGATTGAATTTATAACTTCGAAACTATAAATTTTATGGAAAAATGCTTTGAGCAAATGTTGTAGAACATTTTTTTTATGAACTTGATTGAAAAACTATGATCAAAATTAAACCGTCTAGCACCACCTGAAGCACAGGCTGCGTTATACATTAAATTTCCCTCCTGGTGCAATTCTAAATGCTCGTTCGTTGTATACTCAATTAGTTCAAATCAAATTATTTAGGAAATAAATTCTGAAAAAATATTTTTTATTTATAATAAATAATTTTGATTATGTTAGTATCGACTAAAGAAAATGTGCCGTGAAGGAAAAAAGCCAAAAACATTTGGTCCATTTCGATGTTAGATTTGCATTTGTATAAAAAATTAACATTTTTCAAAATATGCGGATACAAACTTCTTGAAAAAATTGTCGACAATAATTACGATTTAATTCCAATTTTGTCAGAGAAATTTATTACTGTATGTGGATTTTTTAATTATTTTTTAACAAATGAACAATATCATAACCAAAACACTACGTATGAAAAAACTTTCCCATGTACCTTAATGAATTTTAGTATTTTATTTATTTATATTAAAGACAATCAAAGTTGTGAAAGTTCACAAAAGAGCCAAGTAGGAACAGTAGAAAATTTAAGAATAAGAGTATATTTTATTTCATTTTTTTAAATTTATTGATAGTAGCTAATTAACCATTGATGTAACTATTAAATCAGTTCGATAAATAATATTTTTTGTTTAAAAAATCTTAAAAGGATGCTTGCGAGTATTAAAAAAAGAGAAAGAACAATTTTCTGGGCTCATCTCATTGTCTTTAAATAAGAAAAATAATTGCACCACCATGATAATAATAAGAATAATAAATTATTATAGTACAACTAACAATCAATTGAATAGACTTATAACTGCAAAATCTATCTTAATTCATAAAATTCATATTAATCGGTAGAACAGTGTAGGCTGTAGGTGTACCTGATTACTAATACTGATACATCCTTTATTTTTGCTGAATTTGCTAAATCCAGTTTAACAAATATGGGATATATATATATATATATATATATATATATATATATGCGCAAAATTTATTTTTTAGCCATTTTTTATTGATTTCAAAAGGTTTGATACACATCGGTGAATAACTGGCGATTCAATACTGCAAATTTTAATATTTAAAAAAGTCCATTTCGAAAACAGTGAGAAATCTTGAAAAGCGATAAAGGTACTTTTTGCAGATCTCTCAAAGAAGAAGAACTTTGCTGTATGAACTAGTTAAAAAATACAGAGTTTCAAACAAAATTTAATTTTTTGCACCCAGTCTAAAAAGTTTTCTTATGCCAAAAGGACCCCACACACAATATTTCATGCTTTTGTAACAATTAGAGCAAAATTTAGATATTTTCAAATTAAATTTATTCAGAAAAAAGATCTTCTCCTTTCGTTCCGCTGGGATTCGAACCCCAGGTCAACTGATTTCCGAGCAGGTGCTCTAACCACTGAGCTACTAGAGAGATCAGAGGAAGAATCCTTTTTCTGAAATTCGCTTTATTTTTCGAGATGTTATATACAAGTCAATTTTTACTAGGAATCTGTATTATCATCGGAGATGGTAACGATTGATCAGAAGAGAAATCCTTTCACACACACTGTGAAAATGGAAATCTACAATATCGCTCAAAGTTATATCCTCTAATACAGAAAATCTTTAGCGTCATCTCAGACTAGATGGAGCTATAAATTAAATTTTTTTAAATAATCTCTCTAGTAGCTCAGTGGTTAGAGCACCTGACCGGAAATCAGTTGACCGGGCTTTCGAATCCCAGCGGAGCGAAAGGAGAAGATCTTTTTTCTGAATAAATTTGATTAAAAGTTTTTAATTCATTGTTCCATCTAGTCTGAGATGACGTTAAAGCTTTTCTGTATTAGAGGATATAACTTTGATCGATCTTGTAGATTTCCATTTTCACAGTGTGTGTGAAAGGCTTTCTCTTCTGATCGATCGTTACCATCTCCGATGATAATGCAGATTCCTAGTAAAAATTGACTTGTATATAACATCTTGCAAAATAAAGCGTATTTCAGAAAAAGGATTCTTCCTCTGATATCTCTAGTAGCTCAGTGGTTAGAGCACCTGACCGGAAATCAGTTGACCGGGCGTTCGAATCCCAGCGGAGCGAAAGGAGAAGATCTTTTTTCTGAATAAATTTGATTTAAAATTTTGTAATTCATTGTTCCATCTAGTCTGAGATGACGTTAAAGCTTTTCTGTTATAGAGGATATAACTTTGATCGATCTTGTAGATTTCCATTTTCACAGTGTGTGTGAAAGGCTTTCTCTTCTGATCGATCGTTACCATCTCCGATGATAATACAGATTCCTAGTAAAAATTGACTTGTATATAATATCTTGCAAAATAAAGCGTATTTCAGAAAAAGGATTCTTCCTCTGATCTCTCTAGTAGCTCAATGGTTAGAGCACCGGACCGGAAATCAGTTGACCTGGCGTTCGAATCCCAGCGGAGCGAAAGGAGAAGATCTTTTTTCTGAATGAATTTAATTTAAAAAATTTTAATTAATTGCTCCATCTAGTCTTGAGATGACGTTAAAGATTTTCTTTATTAGAGGATGTAACTTTGATCGATATTGTAGATTTCCACTTTCACAGTGTGTGTGAACGGATTTCTCTTCTGATTGATTGTTACCATCTCCGATGATAATACAGATTCCTAGTAAAAATTGACATGTATATAACATCTTGCAAAATAAAGCGTATTTCAGAAAACGGATTCTTCCTCTGATCTCTCTAGTAGCTCTAAGCTCATTGGTTAGAGCAAATGACCGGAAATAAGTTGACCTGGCGTTCGAATCCCAGCGGAGGGAAAGAAGATTTTTTTTCTGAATAAATTTAATTTAAACTTTTCTAATTCATTGCTCCATCCAGTCTGAGATTATGTTAAAGATTTTCTGTATTAGAGGATATAACTTTGATCGATCTTGTAGATTTCCATTTTCACAGTGTGTGTGAAAGGCTTTCTCTTCTGATCGATCGTTACCATCTCCGATGATAATGCAGATTCCTAATAAAAATTGACTTGTATATAACATCTTGCAAAATAAAGCGTATTTCAGAAAAAGGATTCTTCCTCTGATCTCTCTAGTAGCTCAGTGGTTAGAGCACCTGACCGAAAATAAGTTGACCTGGCGTTCGAATCCCAGCGCAGGAAAAGGAGAAGATCTTTTTTCTGAATAAATTTAATTTTAAATTTTTTAATTTATAGCTCTATCTAGTCTGAGGTGGCGTTAAAGATTTTCTGTATTAGAGGATATAACTTTGATCGATATTGTAGATTTCCTTTTTCTCACAGAGTGTGTGAAAGGATTTCTCTTCTGATCGATCGTTACCATCTCCGATGATAATACAGATTCCTAGTAAAAATTTAGATATACCCTTTGGAGGAATCTTGTATTTAAAACTTGAAGCTTCCAAAATTAATTAAACAGAAACGAATTTTTTTCCTGGAATGTTTTGAGCGTATTCTAAAATACTTTTTTGATGAAAATTCAAGTACAGATTGCACTTTTTGCATTCAAATAAAAATGTTAGTCTTTCAAATGAATTTTTTGTATTCAAGTAACGCTTTGGTTGTTTAAACCAGAAGTCTGTTTTTTTACTAGAATTTTGGTTATTTTAACTAGATTTTTTTAGATAACAATATTTTTCAACCAGAAATTCTGGTTAAAACAATAATAATTTTCGGTTAAAACATATTATTACCAAAACTTTTTTTGAGTGTATAATTATTAACGATTATTTATCATTTCATCAGCAAATATTTTTAAAAAGGATAGAAATATTAGTAATTTTAACTCAATTTTACTTTAAAAAGCAACCTTTACTTGTGCTAGACTGAAAATAGTAACTTTTACGTTGGGAAGCTAATAATAAAGAAAAATTTGTTTAAAAAATAAAAATAAATATTCCTCGAAATATTCGCTTCAGAAGTGATAAAGGTTTTTAAAAAAATGTATACGAAAAAAATTAGTTCTTTTCCTGTATGTAAACCAATTTAATGGTCAATTGCAATAAATGAAATTGAAAAAAATGTCGGGAGCAAGAATCGAGCCCGGACTTTCCTGTAACAAATTCGGACCGCTACCGCCTGATCTAACCGGTAGTTGAAATATTCGCGCATCGCGGTCCATGTAACATGTGTGGATTTTTTTAGAGCCGTTTTTCTCGAGAATGGCTCAAACGCGCTTTAATTACCAAAAATGTTTGATTCGATGATAAATAACAAAGCCTAACCTGACACGGAAATAGATAATTTTTAGAAAAACTTAAATTAATTTCAAAAACTACTTTCTACCAATTCCACAAACAACTTCAAGGTAACAAAAATTAAAATGACTCCATGTACTGGAAGATTGAACTTAAGTTCATTTCCGACAAAAGATATAAGATTCAAAGGAGACTATAATAATTTAAACTTGCAGCGGATAATTCTTGGAGAATGGATTGAAAGCAATAATTTACAGAAATTCTAATATTAAAATACATTTCATCGCTTTGCACGCCAAAATCAATTAACCAAATTTAGCTTTAAGAGCTTCTGTCGCAATAATCTAACAGCTAACGAGCTATAACGAGGAAATCTGCTGACGAAACATCTTCTGGCTTTATTAAAATCTTTACCTCGCCAATGGACAAGGCTGCATGGAACTAATAAAAAAAAACTTCACGGAGGAATTAATCAAGAAAAAAATAGAAAAAAGCAAAAAGCCTCAAGAAGAGTTTGACATGTTGTAGGAGGACAAAGATAGATCCTGAATTAGAGGTCGGTGAGGTCAGCGACCGATTGGACAATTCAGCTGCCAGGCACAAATTGTCGATAAGACCACGAAGAAAATATGTTGATCCTCGAGCTCGTAGCATTTCAAGATCAAGTTCAGACTCCAGCGTCAACAGGTATGTGTCATTAAAAAAAATCGAAAAGAAGCGAAACAATTTTTGAAAAAGTAAACTTCGAAATTTTGAATATCAACTTAGAGTAGAATCTCACAAAGCACCCGGTGCTTGGAACAGAGGTCCTCACTAAGCGCCCGCTTAGTTAACGCCCCTCAGGCTTGGCGCGACATATTTCTGAGATGCATTGGCGGATTATTTGAATATCTCGCGCACGCGCATCTAATGTCAAGGTCAAGGCGCTTACCGAATCTTTGAGGTAATGGAAGGGAGAAGCATTTAGCGAGAAAAGGCGCCTTGTGAGAGTCTACTGTTTTTAAAAATTATAAAGTAGGTTACGTCCTATATTACGTAACGCTTTTTTGGAATATTTTTCTATCTTTCCTCCCCCTCACTCGTTTGTTTGGTAACTTTCAGTCATCTTGAATTAATTTCAGGTACCTCAACTTTTAGACATACCCCACAAAAAGATTTCAAATAATAATTGTTTTCACTTCTCCCTCCGACCCTCTTATATTTTTTTACTTTTTATATTTATTATATTTAAAAAAATGTGACGTATCATTTTTCGAACTTTCCCCCTTCCCTCAACGTAAGAGGACCATACAGCTTCTCTTGAACCATCCCTCTCCCCTCACAGCGTTACGTAATATATGGACGACCCCATATAAGAATCTCAAATCGTAACAAATAAAATTAGACAATTTTGTAAATTGGAAATCCAGTAGAATTGAAAAAGTGTTAAACTTCAAATACAAAAATGCTTCTATTAATAATCTTTTGTTAATGAAAACCGACATTTGGCATTCAGTTAATTCAGCAATTCAGTTAGAAAAATATTATTCAAAAAATGCAAAATCTGTTTAATTCTGAATGGTTAATTTATTTAAAATTTTGAATTATTTTTTTTATTTCAATGTTTTGATTCATTTTTTTTGGTTCAGAGTATTTAAAAATCAACAAAATTCTATAAAATTAATTTGTAAGTTTTTGCATATGGGATTTCCCAACTGATTATGGTAGTGTTCAATCCCGTGGATATTTTGAGACAAATAACAAAAAAAATCCATCAGGCACATTTAAACAAAAATTATTTTTATATTCATACTATATAAAAATCGAAACATTTCTACAAATTTAATTGCAAAGTTCTTACATGTAGGATTTTTGAACTGATTCTGATAGTCTGTAATTCCACGGACATTCTAAGACCAAAAATAAAAAATCCATTAGACCTTTTTTCAAAAAAGTCAGTTTTTATGTTGTAAATATTTGAAAATTTTAATTAAAAAAAAAAACATACAAAATATTAATTTTTACTTATTTTTTGTAATATTATAAATTAGAAATTTTGAAATGTAGGATGTTAACAAAAAGACTTAATGCTCACTTCATTATAAATTTATGAAACATTAATGCTTTCTGTTAACATCCTAAGTGTCATAATGTATAATTTATAATATTAACCAAAAATAAGTGAAAATAATGATTTTTTTATTTTTGAATTTTAAATATTGTGAATATAAAAATGGACTTTTTCAAAAAGGGTTTAATTTATTTTTTCTTTTCTGCCTTGAAATACTCAATTTTTTAACATCTTTAATATTTCGATACTTTTTCAAATGCAGATTTGAAATACCACCTCTTTTTTACAACACCTACAAAGGTTCTTGAAATAATCTCAACAAAAAAAATGGAAAAAATTCTAAAAAAATTGAATGAGCTAATATTTAGTTTCTTAAGATTCAAAGCAATACAAGAATTACTTATCCTAGGGGTTTTGGATCACTGATATCAAATTATCAATGACTTTAGTTCAACGATAAAAGTCGAATTTTTAAGATGATAGTTAAATCCTTAACCTAACAGATGAATTTTCAATAAAGCAGATTAATTTTCTACCCAATTGGACGAATATTCAACAAAAATACACGGATTTTCTACCAAATAGTTAAATTTTCAACTTATAAAAATAAATTTGGTAAAAAAGGAAATTTTCTAATTTTCTAATTAAAAAATAATTTTTAACAAGAAAAACCAAATTTCCATCAATAGTTGAATTTTGAATACAATTTTTTTATTTTCTACCAAAATAGTTGAATTTTTAAGCAAAAAATATGAATTTTCAATAAAAAAGTAAATTCTCAACCTAATAGTTGAATTTTGTACCAAGCTGGGAAATTTATAAGTAAAAAAGATGAATTTGTTACAAAACAGTGAGATTTTCAACAAAAAAGGTTTATTTACGACCGAATAATTACATTTTCATCAAAAAGATCAATTTTCATTCATTCAACCAACCAGTTGAATTAAGAAAACAAATTAACCAAATAGTTAAATTTTCACACCAAGAAGATTAATTTTCTACAAAGAAAAGGCTAATTTTTAATGAAATACATAAATTTTCAACAAAACTCTCGAATTTCGAATCCAAAATGACGGAACATCTAACAAACAATTGATTTTTTAACCCAAAAATACACTTTCTCAACAAAATTGTTCATTCTCCACTAAAAAGTTAAATTTTTATAAAAATAGTTTAACTTTGAACAAAATTGTTGAATTTTTTAGCCAAAAAGAGGAATTTCATTTAAAAAACGACTCAATGATTAACCAAAAAATATAAATTTTCTACAGAAATTATGATTATTCAACCAAAAAACAATACATTTTTTGAAATGTAGATCAACTTTAAAGGAAATAGTTGATTTTTGAACCAAAAGCATTAATTCTCAAAGAAATATGTAATAGGTAATATTTCAACAACAACACATTTTATTTTAAAAAGGACGAATTTTCAACAAATTACATGAATTTTCTACCAGACAAGATCAACACAGTTTAGGATATCAATTTTTAACCAAAAATGGAATAGTTATATTTTCAGTAAAGAAAATTAATTCTCAACCAAAAAAAAAACAATTTTCATCAAGATAGTTAAATTTTCGAGCAAAAAAATAAATTTTCATCAAAAATGATAAATCTTTAGAAAAAATGAATTTTCAAAAAAAAGAGTTCAACATTGAATCAAATAGTTCAATTTTCAATCAAAAAGTGGATTTTTTGGCCAAGGAGATTAATTTTCTACCAAAAAAGATGAATTATCAACAAAATACATGAATTTCCAAGTACTTGAATTTTCAATAAAAAAAGTAGTAGTAATTTGAATAAATTAAATTATTAATAATTAATAAAATGAATAAATTTTTTACCAAAAATGGAATAGTTCAATTTTAAGTAAAAAATTAAGTTTGAACCAAAGAGATGAATATTTAACCAAAAAATGAATGTTCAACAAAATAGTTCAACTTTCAAAAAAGTAGTTGAATTTTTGAACAAACAAGATGATCTATTAATTCAGTTCATATTAGATCGAAAAAATGAAAAGAGGGGAAGTTTCTTGAAAATAGGAAGAAAAAAAAATTTTAATGAGAAAAGAGGGGCCATCTTCAAATAATTTGAATTGGTAACTTAATTTATGGACGGCCCCTAATGAGCTAAGTTAATCTGCCGTCTAAGTTAATCTTTGAATTATATCAATGTTCTCAAATGAAAAAAATGTCTTAGGAATTGAAAGAAATGTCACAGTCTGTCACGTGACCAATTACATGTTTTTTATTTAACGACATTACTATACCATTACCATTAAGCCATTTCCCTTTCGGCGAGCCTCTAGGGGTAGGCGTAACACTACCCGATTCGGGTAGTGTTTCTAGGTGGATAGTTTCTTGTAGTAAATAACTAAAAGTGTGGGCTCACCACACCCACGACGCCAACAGCAACGCAGTAGTATTCTCGAATGGTCACCCATCCAAGTACTAACCGCGCCCAACACTGCTTAACTTCAGTGATCTAACGGGAACTGGTGTTTCCAGCGTGGTATGGCCGTTGCCATTACAATTTCAAAAATGTAAATATTGTGTTCAAATTTTGCGAAATGCTTCCAAATATGTATATAAAGTAGAGTGGCTCAAAAAAATTAAATTTCCTTTAATGTGTCGGCTCACCTCCCAAAAAGCTTCCATTTTGTGAAAAAACAACTGTAAATTTTTTTCCAATTTTTTTAAAAAGGAGATCTTGGATCCCACAAGAGTTAAACAACCCCCAACCGTAAAAAATTGTATTATATTCTCATCCTAATGAGAAGGTATTGGTTCTATGTGAATAATGACTTTCGCGGATTCTATCAAATGTTGTCGTTTTGAGACCCCCTGAGTCAGAAAAAATAGTTTTTACGTCGGTGTCTGTCTGTCGTTATTGTTGTCGTTGTTGTCGTCGTCGTTGTTGTCTGTATATCAAATAAGTTTTGAAATACTACTCGGATTGGATTGTGCTTTGGCACATTTTTTAAGGGTGTGAAAAGAAAGGACAACTTTGTTATCCAGCTATTTTGGATCAAAATTTAAAAAGGTAAACAATTTTGAAAATCTTTGAGACCATTTTTTTCAAGATTTAAAAATTCTATGTACGGCCATTCATAGTACTTGAGAAGTCGAACAATTCATCCTCGAAACATTTTTCGATAGAAAGAAAATTATCAGAGTTATAGCATTTTTAAAATTAAGAAAAACCGAAAATAAACATTTCAAGCCAAACAACCCACGATATGAGAAAAGTCAATGGAAGAAAAACTTTTTTTTTGAAAAGCACTACAAGTTTATCATAACAACTTTTTGAATTTTCTTGAAATATCGAAAATTCAAATTTTGATCGTACAAAAAATAACGACAAATAAAAAAATTCCATTTTGTGGTCAAACTCTGCAAGATAAAAACATACAAAAGATCTACAAATTCGTTATTGATCACTTTTTGATTTGACACGTAGTTTTTGTTTTATTCGTAAAAAAAACATTAAAAATAAAAATAAAATTTTTGGACAAACGACACAAGCCACGAAAAAAATAAATAGACAAAAATTGTTCACCAAAAAAGAGCTACAAATTTGTTATTAATCATTTCTTGATGAGGCGCTTAGTTTTTCTTTAATCGTGAAAAATAAAATTACAAATAAACAAATTAAAATTTCGGACAAAAAAACACAAGGTACAATAAAATGTTTAATAAAAAACTTGTTTTTAAATTAGATCTGAAAATTTGCTTTTAAGCTTTTTTTCTCACGAGACACGTGATGAGAATGTGTTTGTTAAAGCCGAAGGAGCTTTAACAAAAGAGAATTCACAATCACTAAATTTCAGTTGTCGACGATTTAACCTTTAATTTTTGTAAAACTTATGCAAAAACGTAAGGGATGTACAATGACCGAGCGCGTAGCGCGAGGCAAATACTTTTTCGAACGCGAAGCGCGAGATCCAACAAGTGTGCGCCCTAGCCGCGCTCAAACTTGCGAGCCGCGCGCGATGAGAATGTGCCCGCGTGGTGGGCAGATTTTTTTCTCGCAGGTTTGATAAAAAATTTCTATTTTTGCCTAAATATCGTAGACAGTGGTCAGAAAAGGGAATGAAATGAAAAACAATTGAAAAGTTGAGAACCCTCCCCAAAAAATTAAAAAACACCCTTTTTTCGAACAAAAAATAATTTTTCGAACTTTCGGCAGTTTCTATTGCAAATATTTCGTGGATTTAAAGCAAAATAATCACGAACATTATTCAAAAATATTGGTGATATATGGTGAAATTTTATTTATTTTCTCAAAAAAGGGGTATTTTTTTTAATTTCTGGGGGGGGGGGGGGGGTTCTTCAACTTTTCTATACTTTTTTCATTTCATTAACTTTGCAGACCACTTTCTATTATATTTAGGCAATACCAGTCATTTTTTCATCAAACCTGTGACAAAAGACGATTTTTTCACGGTTGGAGGTTGTTTAGCCCCCGTGAGATCCAAGATTCCTTTTCTTCGAAAAATTAAAAAAAAATTACAGTAGTTTTTCCACAAAATGGAAGCTTTTTTTTGGGGGGGGGGGTGAGCCCATAAATTAAAGGAACTTCAATTTCTTTGAGCCACCCTAATATAAAAGCATATCCGTCTGGCCCATTTGAGTTTTTATTTTGTTCAAATAGCTCAATTTAATTTTTTTTAAATTTTTGAATGTAACTGAGAACAGGGCTTTAAAGCCTTAGCTAAATTAAATTAATAAAATGGCGTTATTTACACAAAATAAAAACTCAAATGGTCCGGACAGGCGTGCCCTTATATATTTTCAACCATTCCCCATTTTAGCTGAATATAGTGATTTTTTTAATTATAAAGCCGCCGAATATAATAACATGTAATAATCGGTCACGTGACAAACTGTCACATGCTATTAATTAAAAGTATCCTTATACTAGTATCAAATAGTTTTAACTCATGAAACATTTTTCGATTTTCGGTTATATAAAATTACATTTATATTTCGTATTTTAAAATAGGTGGGGGGGGGGTCAGCTTCAGTGTCACATAACGTTGGGGGGGGGGGGTACTTAAATGACACAAATTGTCATAAAAGGGATGACTGAGTCAAAAATCATTAAAAATAGCGTCATGTAATATGTGGACGCTCCTCAAGTGCTCAATGGATTTTCTTTAATGCCCATAGGATTCTAAGGCTACCATAATCAGTCAGAAAATCCCATAAGGAAGTACGCTGCAATTTCTTGAAGTTGGTTCAGTCCCACTGTGTTATGTTCAATGACAATTTCTCTAATCTTCAAGCTTTGATATTAAAAGCGAGATTAAAAGTGTACCCCTATATTCCCCTACTTCCCCTCCACACACTTCAACCTTCGCTTCCCCTCCCTCCCTACCACACCCAACTTCTTCCTCATCTACTTCCCCTCTCCTCATTTCCCCCCATAATTCCTCTCACTTCCCCGACCCCAATTATTTCCCCTCACTTCCCCTAGTTCCGCTTCCCCCACTTTCTTGAGTTCCCTGAATTGTAAGTTAGGGGCCGTACTTAAATTACGTAACAGATAAACGACCCTTTCCACCCCTCAACCCCATATAACGAACCGTAAAAAAATATTTTTACCCCCCCCCTCCCTCCCCTCCTATGCTGTACGTAATTATGTTTTCCAAAAATAATAAGATATGGGACTTGAAACTAGTGGAAATGTTTTGTATTTAAGATAATACATGCTTTTCAGGGTGAAAACTTCATTTTCAAAATTCTATAATTTTTCCTCGACCAATTTTTTTTTTCTTGACCATCAACATTCAAATACCATTAAGATTCATATAAAAATTAAAAATTTTCAAATTTATTTATTTTAAACAAAAAAAGTGACTTTTCTACGATAAAAGATGACTTCTTAAGAAAATACTTAAATTTTCTACAAAATAATTAAATTCTCTACAAAACAATTAAATTTTCAACGAAATAGTTGAATTTTCAACCTTAAAAGATAAATTCGCAACAAAAAAGTGTAATAGTTGATATTTCAACCAAGAAGGATGAAATTTCATTTAAAAAATGAATTTTAAAATCAAAAAGACGAATTTTCAACAAATAAAGATTTTTCAATAATGAATGAAAAAAAGTTCACATAAATTGTTGAACCTTAAAGCCAAAAGACGAATTTTCTGTACTAAAATTGAATTTTCAACCAGAAAAATAGGAATTTTCAGCGAAAAAATAATTTTCAACAAAATAGTTAAATTTTCAACCAAAGAGAAATTTTCAAAAAAAAATTTCAAAAGCTTCATTAAAAAAAATTTCAAAAGAATAGTTCAACTTTTACCCACGCAGTTAAATTTTCAATTAAAAAAGATCAGTTTTCAACTACATAGTCAAACTTTAACCAAAGAGATGAATTTTCAACTAAAAATATGAATCTTCAACAAAAAAATTATTTCTTAACAAAGTGGTTCAAACAAAATAGTTTAAATAAGAAGTAAATTTTCTACGAGGATACTTGAATTTTCAACCCAAAAAGACGAATTTTCCATAATAACAGTTGAATTTTGATACAAAAAGGATGACTTTTACACAAAATTATTTAATTTTCAATTGATTTTTCAACACAAAATGTGAATTTTTCTCAAAAGATAAATTTTCTACGAAATAGTTGAATTTTCAACAAAAAAGTAGATTTTTGGACCAAAAAGGATAGCTTTTTATCAAATGTATTGAATTTTCAACTAAACAGTTGCATTCTTATCAAAGAAAGATGAATTTTCTACTCAGACAGATTAATTTTTTAATAGAAAAGATAAATTTTCAAAAAAATAGTCAAATTTTCATCCAAAAAAGATTTCAGTTGGTGTTTCAACACAAAATTTGAATTTTTCAAAAGGTAAATTTTCTACGAAATAGTTGAATTTTTAACAAAACAGTAGATTTTTGGACCAAAAAGGATGACTTTTCAACAAATTTATTGAATTTTCAACCAACCAGTTGCATTCTTATCCAAGAAATATGAATTTTCTACTCAGACAGATGAATTTTTAAAATAAAAAAGATAAATTTTCAACAAAAAATAGTCGAATTTTCATCCAAAAAATATTTCAGGTGATTTTTCAACAAAGCAGTTGAAATTTAAAAAAAAAGATGACTTGTCCACAAAATTATTGAATTTTCAAACAAACAGTTGCATTCTTATCCCAAGAAAGATGAAATTTCCACTAAAGCAGATGAATTTTTAAAGCAAAAAGACAAATTTTCAAAAAAAATAGTTGGATTTTTATCCAAAAAACATTTCAATTGATTTTCCAACACCAAAATATGAAATTTTCTCAAAAGGTAAATTTTCTACGAAATAGTGGAATTTTCATGCAAAAAGATTGACTTTTTAACCAAACTGTTGAATTTTCAAACAAATAATAAAATTTACAACTAAAAAGATAATTTTCAGGAAGAAGCAACTGCAAAAAAAATAATATAAATATTATACAAAGCAAATAAATTACTAACAAGAATGTTATATCAGGGTTACCAAAAAACTTAATTTTAAAAATTCTCTAATTTTTCCCTGATCAATTTTTTATTTTCCCTGACCATTAATATTCAAAGACCAGAATATTACATTTGTAACATTTTGAACCTAGAATCTGGATAAAGTTCCGAATAGTGGTTACCTCCGATTTTGTTGAAGCTACGTATACTTACGTATTTTGATGCGCTGATTACGAAAATCATAGTGAAAATTGGCGACAAGGACGTTTTCATGGTAAAAACCACAAGAAACCCCATAAAAATCATGATTTTTTTGTTTATCTCCGTAAATACGAAGAATTTTGAAAAATTTTTCAAACAAAAGTTCTAGCTAGTATAAAAATACATCTTTTTTGTATGATACAATTTTCGCCTAAAACCATTATTTTTCGAGAAAAAGAAGATTGCGTTGGAAAAACAATAAAAACAAGAAAACAGTTACAGATATGCGTTCGGTCACGCTTGTCCCTTCTTTCCCTTTCTTTCTCGTCGCTTTTTCGTAACTAGTCAGCAAATGCGACCCCCCCCCCCAAACTTTAACCTGGAAAAGGGGACGAGCGTAACTGAACGCATTTTCGTAAATGCGTAAATTTTCCAGTAAATTTTTATTTCTAGGCTCATTTTTGGAAAATCTTATTTTTCTTGTTAAAAAATGGTTTCAGAGAAAAAATGTACTTAAAATAAAAGATGGATTTTTTATGCTCCACAACTTTTGTTTGAAATATTTTTCAAAATTCACATTATTTACGAAAATAAATAGAAAAACCCATGATTTTATGGGGTTTTCATGGTTTTCGTCATTAAATTCAAATTTGCGCCAACTTTCACTATGATATATTTGTGAATTTCCGAAAATTACGTACATGAATGAAGGGCGGGGCCCCCCCCGATTCCGTAACAAATCGTAACAAAATCTCTTGACCCCTCCCTCCCCCTTGAGCTGTTACGTAATTTAAGTACGGTCCCTTATGAGTTGTGAGTTGTGAATTGTGAGTAAGGAGCAGTGCTCCCAATTTGGCCCCCAACCGCACTGCGCATGCGTCGCGCCAGCAGCCCTATTGGATGTTAATCGCGCGCTTATTTGAAATGATTAAATATGCAAATCAATTTTTCACAATATACAATAATCATAAAGTAAAAAAAAAAGATATTATGAATGATTTAATGTTTACGTTAGTGAAAAAAGGTATTCCTTCCTTTTAATTTGAAACGTATACTTTATTTGTAAAGAGTACAATCAAATAATTATCTCACCCTGCACTCTAAAAGACTATTTTGTGATCTGAATATTAATTGTTCTTATTTCCACAATGATGATTTATTATAAAA
The DNA here is from genome assembly GCA_932195095.1 of Andricus curvator. NCBI lineage: Eukaryota > Metazoa > Arthropoda > Insecta > Hymenoptera > Cynipidae > Andricus > Andricus curvator. The sequence goes on along the minus strand of CAKNYM010051923.1, from coordinate 18,922 downwards.
AATTGATTTACACATGTAATAGTTTCAAAAAAGCGTGCCATTCACAGCCAATGAGACTACCGATAAAACGCATGCGCAGTGCACTTGGGGAGCCGAATTGGGGGCCCTGGTAAGGAGTTCCCCTCGCTTCCCCTTCTTGGAAAAAAATATGATGGACGGACAGGCATCCGGCCGAAACTATAAGGGCTTCTGCCCGAAGCTACGAAACCTCAAAAAAATCAAGCAGAAGAATCACTGAATTTCAAGAAAAAGAAAAATGTTTTGAAGGTCGAACTTGAGGAAATAAATGCGTGACAGGTGCCGCGAAGAAGATGCTGATGCAGTAAATCGTCAGACTAAAGTCAAGTCAACGACCCCATCATTTTTGAGCTTATCTACTAATTACAACGAAAGTGTGTAAATCGTCCGAAAACTTTTCCATTAGTTGGATTCTAATTCTGAGGAAAGCAACCTCTTGACACTAATTTGGATTGATGTTAGGGGGCAAAGCATCAAGCTTGAACTAGATAATTCAAAACTTTTATCGTTAATTTAGTCAGAGGGACCAAAATTGTAAATCACTTTTCTACTGAATTTATGTTTCACCCCAAAATATGTTTGAATTCATTTAAATTCTAAAATCTTCTAATTCAAGTTTCACCAGAAATCGAACTCCTCCATGAGGAAAAATTTTCACAAACAAGTACAAAAAGCTAAAACCATTTTTACAGGAATCTACAAATAAATGGAATAAATCACCACCAAAATTACAGGAAAGTACAATTTTTTCTATTATTGAGACAAATTTTGCACTTTTTTGTATTTTTTGTATATTCCTGTATTTTATTGTAATTTAAATTTTTTAAAAACGTTTACAAAAGAGTTGTTCTTTTTCGACCTAGGATAATAAATATTAAGAATATTGCAATGAGCTCATTTTTAATTAAGACGTATGATCGCTATTACAAAAAAGCTTCTTTGTTTAAACTTTGAAGGAATGGTAGAATATTAAAAGACAATAATGAATAATCGTTATTAGATAACAAAAAACCTTACATATATCAATCGGTTGTACACCATATATGTAATTTAAAATTATGTCATTGAAATGTTCTCAATATTTGTCATCCTAGGTCGCAAAAGAACAACTTTTTGACTACAAATAAAAATTGAACAATTGAGAAAGAATTAAACACGATCATTGAAATTAAAAGATTCAAACTCTTGAAGATAAGAATTTTTTCATTCGAAGTTATAAAAATTTAACTGCAAATTAAAACACTCGAAGTGAAATACTTTTAAATTTGAAACATTTAAAATTAAAGCTTAAAACTGTTTCAAGTCAAACGCTTAATAATCTACGCGTATAAAATAGAAGCTTTTACCACTTTGCAATTGAAAATTTTGTTAATAAAATCCATTAAACTGCAAAGAAAAAAAGTAAAAAAAGTAAATTGATGAATGAATAAAAAAATGCATAAATTTCCAAAATTATATAATTTGATTCAGTTTCAAGTTAGAAACATTAATTTATAAATCAAAATTTATTTTGAAATCTTTTTAAATACTGTCTTAAAAATTTATTTTAAAAAATCATTAAAAAACTTTCCAGGAATCCAATGAAAACTTTCTTATTGTCTTGAAACTCGACATTTTCCTACAATATTTTGAAAATCCTGCAAGATTGAAAAAACGTCTTAAAATCTTCCAGATTCTTTTTTGAAAAATTTGAAAATCTTTTTAAATATTCTTTTAAAATTAATTTTAAAACATCATTTTCAGTTTTTCTAGGAATTGTAATAAAATTTTTTTATTATTTTTAAACCTTTCAAAATTTCTTGTTCGAATTCTTGAAAAATCTACATTTTGTTTTAAATGTTTTGAAATCTTTCCAAGTTTAAAATTATTTTGGAATCTTTTCCAAACTTCTAAATATATCTTAAACTTCCTCGATTTTTTCCAAATTTGTAATGATTGAATTGTTATTTATTAAACAAAATTTGCTTTTTAATTATTCTAAATATTTTTAAATATAAAAAATCCTTTTAAATTTTTCCAGCAATCTTACGAAATTTTGTTTATTTTCTAACAATTGATATAATTTATTAAAATCCATCACTTTTATTATTAATGCAACAATGGTAACTGTGTCACTGAATGTTAATATATTGCCCAAAAAAACTTATACATACTTTTAAATAACAGGCTTTTCATTAAAATTAATTTCCTTGTCTGAATTAATTTACACAAAATTATTTTGAAAAATAAATTATAACATCTCTGATTTAAAATTACGTTTGATGGATGCGGATATCTATGTAAAATTTTAATGTAAAAAAATGTTGCATAACTGAAATTGCTGCTTGATCTGTGATTTATTGTAGAAAACAAAGTTCTTGGTGAAAGTTTAATATTTTTTAAAATTTGTGGTCTCTTGTAGAAACTTTTATATTAAATATCCTATCAAAATTTTCAGTAAAGTACAAATGGAAACATTTGTGCGGATTCTATAAGCATTGCTTGTTAAAATTTATATATATATTTTTTAATTTGTACGTTTTTAAAACAAACTATTAGTACTTATGTTTTTTGTAATATCTTTAGATTTTTACAACAAAGTAAAAAAAAATATTAATAAAAAGTTATACAAATTTTAGAGTGGTAGAAACTTGTACAGATTTTTTTTTTTTAATTTTCAACACTTTTTCACAAAAAAGTACATGTTTTGACAAAAAATTACAGTGGTAGAAATGTTTTACATTATTGTAAACAATTTTGCCACCAGGGCTTTTGCACTTTCATGCTTAATAGGGTCTTCCAAAGAAAGGCTTTATTTTTTTTTTTGAAAGGCACCCCTCTCTTTTATTCTCAAAATGCCCCCTGTCTTTTGGCAGAACTAAAAAAAATATTGAGGGATCCCTAAATCGATTTTTGAATTAAATGAACATTTTATTTACAAAAATCGACTTGGGAGACAACTAAATATTTTTTTTAAGTCTGCCAAGAATCAGGGTTTATTTTGACACCTACAGGAACCACTAAGAAATATATTTATTTTAAATTAGAGTAACCGTTTCTTAAAAAAATTGTTCTTATCCAACCAAAAATAACTTCAAAATGAAGAAAAGTATTTTAAATTAAAGAAACATTTTTCTTGGAACAAAAACCCGTTTCTTTAAACCAAATAAATTTCTTTAAATCAAGTGAAGCTACTTTGGATCAAAGACACTTTTCTTTGACTGTGGAGCCAACGAATTTTTTTCTTGGAATCAAAGAATCTTTTTTCTGAGCGTCGAGATTTATTTCAAATTTCTTCAACTCTTTTTGTATGCCTCAAGAGAAATTTATTTTAATTTATATTTTCAATTGGATTAAGAAAAATAAGCTCTAAAAAATTTCTGCGATTATTACACTTTGAATCCTTTCAATTTTAAATGTTGAAATTTTTTTATTGAAACCAAAAATTACCTTTAAACTGTTTTGTATATTTGATTTATTTTGTTATTAAAAAGTTCTTACTTGAAGTTTAATTTATAAATTATGAAAAATTTTTGCATTTCTGAATGCGTTATTTGCTTTTTTTAATTAAAAAATATAGCAATTTGTAACTAAAAATTGTAAAACATGAAAGAAGCAATATCGCATTTTTAATTTAGAATCAAGGGTCCACTTCTGTTGGAAATTTGAAGACAAAAAAATGTATAATCAGTATGTAAAATTTGTGATTGTCAATAATTTGATAAGATTTTTCAAACGCTATATATGCAACATCAAATAATCACATCGGCCACCCATCCGAGCACTAGACGCGCCCAGAACGCTTAACCACTGTGATCCCCCCAGTTATGGATTTCGTCTCCAAACAAATTATTGGGATTACCAGAAAAAATATTTTCTCCATTACTTATTAAGATTATTATTTATGTCAATAATTTCTCAAATTATTAATTGTACATTTTTATCCATATTGGCTAATTTTATTGAGTAATATTAAAATCGTCTTATTTTCTTTTAACTTTTCAGTGAGTAATTATATTTTTAGTTCAATCGGTGCGCTGAAGATATTAGGAATTTTTTTCTAATTGTTATGAAATCATATCTTTCAAATTGTTTTTAAATATTCTCTTAAAATTAATTTTTCAATCTTAAAACCTTTCAAAATCTTTCAAAAACTTTAAAATTTCATTTCGAACACTTTAAGAAGCCATGTTTTATTTTTAATTTTTCGAAATATTTTCAAATTTTAAATATTTAAAAAAATTTTAAAAGTCTTCTAAATATATTTTAGAAACGAATCGAAATTTTCCTGATTATTTGAAAATGTTCTGCAAAATCAAAAAAATTATCTTAAAATCTCCCAGATTATTTCTTGATAATTTTCGAAATATTTTGGAATGTTTCCAAAAAATATTTTAAAATATTCTCTTGAAATAAATTTTGTAAAATAAAATGTCATTTCAAATTTTTCCAGAAATCTTGGGAAATTTTTTTTTTCTCTTGAGTCCTTTCAAAAATTTTATAAGGCTTCTTGATTTTTTGTTTTAAATATTCAAAAATCTACATTTTGCTTCGAATTTGCTAAAATCATTCTAAGTTTAGAATTTTATTATTATAGCTAATTTTTTCTTGTACTTTTTTGTAGAAATGTGAAAAAATTAACAATAAAGTATAAGTTTCTACAATTGAAAAATTTTTATATCTTTTTATTAATATTTTTGTACTTTGTTGTAAAAATCTACAAGGTATTACAGAAAACTACAGGATTTAAAATTTTCCAATTTGAGTGTTTGACGTCATAAAACCACTTTTATTTTTACGTAAATTATTTTAGAAAATTACAAATCTTTACAAAAAGCTCTAAATTCCACAAAATTTGAAATATTGCAAAACTGTACTCAAAATTATGTTGTAAATACTGGTAGTTTATTGTAGAAATGTAAAACCTTCGTGGAAAATTTTTTACAAAAAACTCAAACTATTTTTACGAGAATCAAAATAAATACAATAAATTATGACCAAAATTGCAGGAAAGTACAACTTTTTTGTATTATTGGGACGAATGTTGTACTTTTTTGTATTTTATTGTATATTGCTGTATTTTATTGTAGTTTCTAATTATTACAAAAATTTACAAAAAAGTGCAACTGCAAGAATCCAAAGGTATTTACAGGTTTTGCATCCAAAAAGTGGTTCTTTTTCGACCTAGAATGACAAATATTGAGAAAATTGAAAAGACAAACATAATTTGTATTAACTTTAATTATAAACTTTAAACTTAAGGTTTTTTGTTATTTAATAACGATTATTCATTATTGTCTTCCAATATTCTAAAATTCCTTTAAAGTTTAATCATAGAAGCTTTTTTTGTAATATAGAGCATGTACACATCTTAATTTAAAATTATCTCATTGCAATATTCTAAATATTTGTCATAGATCGAAAAAGAACAACTTTTTCGCTGCAAAACTTGTAAATTCATGTAGATTCTTGTAGTTGTAAATTCTTGTAGGAAATTAAATCTACAATAAAATACAACAATATACAAAAAATACAAAGAAAGTACAAAACTCGTTCCAATAATACAAAAAAGTTGTACTTTCCTATAACTTTGGTTATAATTTATTGTATTTATTTGTAGATTCCTGTAAAAAAGGATTCAGTTTTTCGTACTTTTTTGTAAAAAAATTTTCACCAGGGATATTGAAGCAAACAAAATAAAATTCCTCTAATTTTTAGCAGCTAAAGTATTCTTCACTGCCAAAAACAAAAATTTCCCAAGAAACAAGCTACACTACAGAGTTACCACTGCCCGAATAAATCGCAGCTAATAAATTCGCCCACAGAGATCTCCCTAAGTAACTTCTTCCTCCAAATTTCCACCGAATTTATGAAATTTCGTTGAAATACCAATAGTTACAAATTTATGTAGAAACTCATATTCGTTTTTACCGCAAGGACTTCCGTCAAGTAATTCACATAGCCTACATTTCTGCATCAACTTTATTATTCGAGAATCTGGAACACGCAATGCCTAGTTCATGTAGTCGGAAAACTCACACAGAAATAAACAGAGAACACGTGGTGCAGAAGAAAAATCAATTTCAAAACGCGACTGGTCCGAAAATCAGAAATTTGCCTAAAGTGCTGCAATAAATGTTAAACGGCATGAGATTTACGATGACGTTAATTAAGACTAAGTGATTATAAATGATCAGCATTAATATGCTTAATGTGTTGTACATATATCGAGATTCTGGCTGGCAGACAAAACGATTTTGAACAATCTGACAAATTTTCATTTCATTCAATTTTAATTTAATAGGTATTTTGTGTTTTTGAATTTCGCTGTAGAAATGAGCTGCAATTCTTATTCAGCCCTTATGATTAAGTATTGATTTTAGAGGGTGTTTCTTTAATCGAGAAAAAAATTTCCGGGTTTTACCCGGTTCGTAAGAGTTTTGCATGGTCATTGAAATTAGAAAGACTGAATTTTCGTAACGGAAAATATTTTCATTCAAAGTAATCAAAACTTAAATGCAAATTAAAGCACTCAAAGTGCAGCTCGTTTCAATTTTTTCAATTTGAATAAAAAATGTTTTCCCTAAACTGAATAAAAGTGTTAAGAAGAGAAGAAATGCCGCTTGCAATTTGAAAAAAAAAACTTGAAAACCAACATTTCCTCCAATCCAACTGGATGAAAATATTTTTAAACAAAAATTCCTCTTCCAATTCAAAACCAATTTTAACCAAAACTTTCTCCTTTCCAAGTCGCTAAAAATCTTATTAACAAAAAATGTCTTCTGATTCCTAAGAAAATAAAAATCGAAATTCCCTCCCTTTCAGCTCAAAAAAATTTTCAAATAAAAAACTAACTGCTTCCAATACAGAAAAAATATTAAAAATAAAAAGTTCCACCATTCAACTCAATCAAAATGCTAAAAAGAGAAAATTACCTCTTCCAATACAGAAAATAAAATGAATAATCAAAACTTCGTCCCTTCCAACCCTATGAAAATCTGTAAGCTTAAACAAATTTCCATCTTCCAACTCAAACAAAAATTTTCAATCAAAATTTTCTCCCTTTCAAACTCAATAAAAATGATAAAAATGAAAAATTTCCCTTTTCCGATTCAGAAAAAAATTCTTCCCCTAAACTCAATAAAATGTTAAAAAGAAAAAGAATGCGGCTTCCAATTTCGAAAAACTTGAAAACCCAGCTTTTCTTCCTGCCAATTTAATAAAAATTGTAAAAATAAAAAACGGTTTCTCTTCCAATTCAGAAAAAATTGAAACCAAAATTTACTCTTTTCCATGGCGCTAAAAATCTTCAAAACAAATGAATGTCCTTACTCTAATTTAACAAAAAAATTGCAAATTGAAATTTCCTCCCTTCCAAATCAGTAAACATATTTTTATTTAAATTACCCGCTTCCAATTCAGAAAAAATATGAAAAATAAAAGGTTTAAAAAAAATGACCAAAATTTCGCCCCTTCCAACTATATAAAAATCTTAAAAATTAACAAAATTTCCCTCTTCCAATTCAGAAAAAAGTCGAGAATAAAAATCCTTTCCTTGAATTCAATAAAAATCTTAAAAAGAAAATATGGATTCTTCTAATTCAAACAAAAAAATAACCACAATTTCATACTTTCGATCTCAATAAAAATAATAAAAACAAAAAAGGGCCCATTCCATATCTGTCTTGCAATTAAGAAAAAAATAAAAAATCGAAATTGCCTCCCATTCAGCCAAATAAAAATGTTAAAATAAAAAAAATGTCCCTCTTCCAATTCAGTAAAAATTTAAAACCAAAATTTTCTCCCTTCCATATCAGTAAAATTTTTTTTTAAATTACCCGCTTCCAATTCAGAAAAAAACATGAAAAAAGGTTCCAAGAAAAAAATGACCAAAATGTCGCCACTTCCAACTATACAAAAATCTTAAAAATTAAAAAAATTTTCCTCTTCCAATTCAGAAAAAAATTGAGACTAAAAATGCTTCCCTTAAATTCAATAAAAATATTAAAAAGAAAATATGGATTCTTCTAATTAAAAAAAAATAACCAAAATTTCATACTTTCGATCTCAATAAAAATAATAAAAACAAAAAAGGGCCCATTCCATATCTGTCTTCCAATTGAGAAAAAAATAAAAAATCGAAATTTCCTCGCTTTCAGCCCAATAAAAATGTTGAAATAAAAAAAAATGTCCCTCTTCCAAATCAGTAAAAATTTAAAACCATTCAACTTAGTAAAAATGATAAAAACAAAAAAAGGACCTTTTCCAATTCGAAAAAAAATCCAAAATTTTTTCCCTTCCATCTTAATGAAAATGTTAAATATTGCTGAATTCAAATATTGTTATTTTTTGATTGAAAAATATAAAATGAAACTGGATTAAAATTTGAATAAAAGAGCCTAATTATGAATCCATTGATATGAAATTATGAAATTGATAAAGTTTTATTCGGATGTTTAAAAACTCAATCTAAACTTTAGTTTTGAAAATCAATAATTAATTTATATTTACAGTTGATCAACTCGAAACGTTTTTTCATAAAACACTGAATGATTCAATAATAGAAAAAGTTGAAAATTGAACTCAAGATTTAAAAAATTATGAAATAGAACTTATTTAAAAATTGCATTACATCATGCAATACGAAATTTGTCATATTTCAAGTTATTGGATAGATTTTTCTTGCAAAATATGTGAAATTCCCGTACAAAAAAAATATTATTTACACTTATTTCCCGATTTTCCCTGATCTCTACAAATTTACGGTTTCCCGGTTTTTTGAAATTATGAAATTGATGAAGTTTTAATCGGACGTTTAAAAACTCGATCTAAAGTTTAGTTTAAAAAATCATTAATTCATTTATATTTACAGTTGATCAACTCAAACCGTTTTTTTCCATAAAACACTGACTGATTTAATAATTGAAAAAGTTGAAAATTGAACTCAAGATTTTTAAAAATATGAAATAGAAGTTAAATTAAAACTGCATTACATCATGCGATATAAAATTTGTGATATTTCAAGTGATTGGATAGATTTTTCTTCCTAAAATATGTGAAATTCCCAATCAAAAAATATTATTTACTTTCATTTCCCGATTTTCCTTAATCTCTACAAATTTCCGGTTTTCCCGTCCAGAGACCACTCGGTTTTTCGGTCCAGAGACTACCCCGTTTTATTCCTTAAAACATTCTTTACTATATTATTTATTTTAAACTTAATCTATCAATTTATTTTTAATTAAGAACTAAATAAATCCCTTTTTCTAAACCAATTGTTGTTCGCTGAAAGTTCAATTTAGATTCCACTTAATTGCTCTCAACAATCACCATCTAAATTATAGACAGATTCTCTGCCAAAAGCTTTTTCCTTCAAATTGAAGAACCAATGTCACATAACAGCTTAATTCTCGAAGGAAATGGATTAAAACTGAAGTAGCCGATACATCAGACATCAAGAGAGAAATTAAATCAGCAGCTAATTGATGTTTCAAAGGAAATACGACTGACCCCGACAAAGTGTAACATTGGCACCATTGTTTGTCCAATTTGGATCAAGAAATCTTTGGTCTTTCTCCATCTCTCAAGAGTCGGCACTTTTGATCCACAATTTTGCATTAAATGTTATTTTTTATTCATAAAAATAAGGGGTCGTCCATATATAAATTGTATTGAATTATTTGACCCCCCTCCCTCTAAAGCTACCATAACAATATATAACAAATCGCCCCTCCATTTGTTACGTAACGTCCAGACATGTGATTGTTTCACTATAAAAACGTTTTTTTTTTATACAGTTTCCCACAAGAAATAGTAATGTAAAACCACATTTTAGAAAAAAAAATTTGTTATCAAATTACACTATTTTTAAATATCAAAAAAATATTGTTTTTTTTGGATTTGATTAATGGAACACTTGGTTCAAAATTTTAAAAATTAGTCAAAGTGTCTCCAGCTAACACTTCCCTTCCCTTACTCTTGATCGTTTCTAATCATTTCCCCTACCTCCCCTCACTTATACTTACTTTCCATATTTCCCCTCCCTAAATTTCCCTCACTTTCCCAACTTCCTTATCCCTTTTTCCCGCAATTCCCCTAATCCCCTTTTCCTAATTTCCCCTACTCTCCCTCATTCTTTATACTTCCACCCCCATCAATTCCCTCATTCCCCTTCATTTCCCCTAATTGATTAACTTATCCTTCCCACATTTTCCTTCAGTTCCCCCCCTGTCATACCCCTTATTTCCCTTACTTTCCTTACTTCCCACCCTTCATGTCCACTAACTTCCCTTACTCCCCCTCTCCTCACATCCCCTCATTTCTTCTACTATCCCTCCCCTCACCCCCTCATTCACCATATTTCTTCTACTCCTTCTCCCATCACTTCCCCTCTACCATTATCCTAATTCCCCTTATTCCCCCTACTTTCCCGTATTTTCTCCTACTTCCCCTTCTCGATTTCCATTTAGTTTCCCAACTTTCCCTTCCACCATTTTCCCTCACATCCCTGATTCCCCTACTCCCTCACCTCTCATTTCCCATATTCCCCTTAATTTTTCCGACTTCCCTGACTTCCCCTTTCCATATTTCCCCTCAATTCCCTACTTTATAACCCCTCATGTCCCCTTACTTCGCTCACTTCTCCATCCCTCATTTCCACTCACTGCCCCTCTCCTTATTTCCCCTTATTCACTCTACTTCCCCTTCCCTCTTAAGAAAAATTATTTATTATCTGTAAACCTTCCAAAATCCCTAAAAAGCTTCAAAATTGTATTTAAAAATCTTCAAAAATCTAGATTCTGTTTTTAAATTTTGGGAATCTGTTTAAATTGAAAAATTATTTTTGAAATTGCTTCTGAGCTTCTAAATATCTTAAAAATGACTCCCAATTCTTCTTTAAATTTTTTAAATATGCTGCAAAATCAAAAAATGTTCCTCAAAGTCTTCGAAATTCTTTTTCAACAATTTTGGAAATGTTTTTAACTATTCTCTTAAAATAAATTTTTTTAAATAGAAATTTTATTATAATTTGAAATAATTTTTTTTTAATTTTGTAATTTTAAGTAATTAAACAATTTTGCTTAAAAATTATCCACATTCTATTTAAAAATTGTAGCAAAATTATTTATAATGTTTTGAAATATTTTTTACATTTCTCTTAAAATACATTTTTCAAAATAAAAAATCATTTGAAATTTTCCTAGGAATCCTAAAAAAAACTATGTATTCTCTTAAAATATTCCGAAAATTTTCAAAAAGCTTCTTTTTTACGCAATCTTCATTTCGCTTGTTGTGGCTATTTTGAAATGAAATGAGAACTAAGTGAAAACAAAATAAACAAACATAAAAAAATAAACATAAAAGGTCAAAATATTAGTGGGGAAAGACGTCATATAAACTCCAATATTATTTTTCAGAGCACCGTATTTATTTGAAAGAAATCCTCCAGTATCAAAAAATATTGTTAGACAGTGTTTAATTTATTCAACTCATAGAGGTTAAAGCGACTAGGCTCCCGAAGTCCATGGGATAGAATAGGACAAATTATTTTTTATGTTGTGTCCTGGTCTAACCACCCTGGCGAAAGTTTCGGATAAGAATTAATTCCTAACCGATCCGAAGTCATCCGAATCATTCCGGAATCTGTATCCGAACCAATCCGAGCTAATCCGAAAAAAAGTTCTACGCTTCGTTCGATCGAAATCGGTCACAAATTAATCCGATTCAATCCGAATCAATCCGAACCAAATTCTCAATCCGAATGAATCCGAACTCGGATTGACCTAAACCGATTTTCAATCCGAATGAATCCAATTCAATCCGAACTCGGATTCATTTGGACTGAAAATCGGTTCAGGTTAATACGATTTCGCATTAATTCGGATTCATTTGGATTGAAAATTTGGTTCGGATTGAACCGGATTGAGTCGGACTAATTTTTAACCGATTTGGATCGAACGAAATATAGAACTTTTTTCGAATTGATTCGGGTTAATTCGGATACAGATTCCGGAATAATTTGGAATGATTCGGAATGAATTACTATCCGATACTTTCGCCAAGGCAATGTGAACCAATTATAAAATTTCTAATTTGCATAAATATCGAAAAACTGAAGAGGAAGTATAACATTTTTTACAGGTAAACCTTCCTCAAACCGTAGGGAATGTTTGTGCCAAGTTTCAGACGCGTATGTATTGTGATTTAGGAGAACACTGGTTACAAAGGATTTTTACATGAACCTTATAAACTTTGGTTTTTAGCCCCATTGGCGTGCGGCTCTAACCAATGCAAACCAATGAGTGCATGTGATTGGTCGAGTAGCGTCGAGAAATAAGTCACCGATCGCGATCGACTCGAACAACGTTGTCATGGAGTGCAGTTCCACCGAACGAGCTTAGGCGGCGTGTCGTCGCTTATACGTGAGTGGCGCGGCCTATCCAGCGGCTTGGGGGTGGAGGGGATACATAGGATTGAGCGAGGTAGCATCAACGGTCTTTTTTCAATCTCTGAATCCCCTCCACCTGTAAGCCACTGGATAGGCCGCGCTACTCACGTATAAGCGACGCCACGCCGCCTAAGCTCGGTCGGTGGAACTGCACTCATGCTGAGGAAAACCCAGGCGCGCAGATGTGCGCAGATTCTTAAGAATGGAGAGAGAAATATGGTCCTTGAACAAACCTTCCCATTCACATCCTCTATTTAGAATTCTTATTTTGTATAAATATCGAAAAACTGAAGAGAAAGTATAACATTTTTTATAGGTAAACCTTCCTCAAGCCATAAGGAAGATTTATGCCAAGTTTCAGACGCGTATGTATTGTGATTTAGGAGAACACTGGTTACAAAGGATTTTTACATTAACCTTATAAACTCCGGTTTTTAGCCCCATTGGCGTTGGTGTCGAGAGATTTTGTTACGATTTGTTACGTTAGGGGAGTGGGGGTCAGACCTTTATTCATAAACGTTATTTTTGGGAATTCGCAAATGAAACAAATTATACCATTAAACCATTTCCCTTTCAGGGTAGGCGTGACACTACCCGATTCGGGTAGTGTTTCTAGGTTTTTCTTGTAGTTATAAATAACTACAAGTGTGGGCTCACCACACCCACGATGTGCCAACAGCACTCATGTCAGTATTCTTGAATGGTCACCCATCCAAGTACTAACCGCGTCCAACGCTGCTTAACTTCAGTGATCTGACGAGAACTGGGGTTTTCAGCGTGGTATGGCCGTTGGCCATAATAAATAACTATATATATATATATATATATATATATATATATATATATATATATATACATACATACATACATACATACATTGATTAGCAGTTCGAACTCGAAAGTTCATTGCCTCACTACCCGATTCGGGTAGTGTTTCTAGGTGGATATTTACTACCACTGTGGGCCCACCACACCCACGACGGGCCAACAGCACGCAGGTATTCCTGAACGGTTACCCATCCAAGTACTAACCGCGCCCAACAATGCTTAACTTCAGTGATCTTACGAGAAATGGTGTTTCCAGCGTGGTATCGCCGTTGGCGATAATATATTGGCGATATATATTATATATATATAATAAATAACTCGCAATAATTGTACAGAAATTCAATATGAATTTAAGGTTACACGCCAAAGGAACCTGGTGAGTGAAAAATGAACCTAGCCAACAACAATGTTTTTTTAAGTCAGGAAATTTTATTGGTCATTAAAGACTCAGGGATTTAACAAACAAAAGTCTTGTAAAAGTCAGGGAATCCCTATAACTTAAAACAACTTTCAATCAGAATGAATTTGAAATTTCCCAATTTTAATTTGAAATGGTTTTATTTTCTTTATAAAAGATTCTACGTTAAAAATGTGACAAGTTTAAGATTCTTTTTGCAGAAGTGTGAAGATTATCTTCTTAGTTATAAATTTCATTATCTAGTAGAAAATTCAACAATTTTGTTAAAAAGTCATTCTTTTTTGTTGAAAATTCAAATGTTTTCTTGAAAATTCGTCTTTTTGGGTTGAAAATTCAACTACTTTCGTAGAAAATGTACTTTTTTATTAAAATTTATATTTTGGTGTTGAAAAGTCAACTGAAATATTTTTTGGATGAAACTGCAACTATTTTTTTGAAAATTTGTCTCTTTAATTTAAAAATGTATCTATTTCAGCAGAAATTGCATCTTTCTTCAAAAAATGCAACTATTTCGTGAAAAATTCAACAGCTTTGTTAAAAAGTCATTCTTTTCGTAGAAAATTCAACTGTTTTGTCGAAAATTCGTCATTTTGCATCGAAAATCTTCGTAGAAAATTCACTTTTTATTTAAAATTCATATTTTGATTTTGAAAAGTCAAACTGAAATCTTTTTTGGATGAAAATTTAACATTTTTTTCAATTTGTGTTTTTAATTTAAAAATTCATCTATTTTAGTGAAGACTGCAGCTTCTTTGGATGAAAATGTCGACAATTCAACTGTTTTTTTTTGTTTGAAAATTCAAATATTTCGTAGAAAATTCACTTTTCGTTTAAAGTTTGTATTTTCATGTTAAAAAGCCAACTGAAATCTTGTTTGGTCGAAAATTAAACTGTTTTGTTGAAAATTTAACTATTTCATAGAAAATTTACTTTTTGTTTGAAATTCGTATTTTGGTTTCGAAAAGTCAACTATAATATTTTTCTAATGAAAATTCATCTATTTTTTCTTTTAAATTTGTCTTTTTGATTTAATAATTCATCTGTTTTAGTAGAAATTTGATCTTTCTTGGATAAAAACGCAACTGTTTGGTTGAAAATTACTCTTCTTTACTTGAGGATTCAACAATTTTGTATGAAAATTCTGACTGAAACACTTTGTTAGGAAATCATTTTTTGGTTGAAGATTCATATTTTTAGTTGAAAATTGATCTCTTTGGTTGATAGTTTAACTATTTTGTTGAAAACTGATCTTTTTTAATTAAAAATTCAACTGCGTGGGTAAAAGTAGAACTACTTTGTTAAACAAATTTTTTAAATGAAGCTTTATCTCTTTGGTTAAAAATATAACTATTTTATAGAAAATTAATTTTTTGCTAAAAATTCATATTTTCTGGTTGAAAATTCAATTTCAGTACAGAAAATTCATCTTTTGACTTGAAGGTTCAACAATTTAGATGGACTTTTTTTCTTTCATAACTGTAAAATCTCTACTGGTTGAAAATTCGTCTTCTTGGTTTTAAAATTAATTTTTTGGTGTGAAATTTCATCTGTTTTGGTTGAAATATCAACTGTTACACTCTTTCGTAGACAATTCACTTTCTAGGTCGAAAATTCAATTATAGAAAAGTAATTTTTTTGTTTAAAATATATAAATAAATTTGAAAATATTTGATTTGTATTTGAAATATTTTTTATCCCGTTTACAAAAGATCCTATGTTAGAAATATTACAAGAATAAAATTAATGTATAGAATTCTTGAAAGCAAAACAAGAATTCAACGATCAAATTTGGACAAACGCCACAAAATGCTCCTATTGCAATTCCTAAAAACAAAAAATTTGTTTCGTTGCACAAAAATAAAAAAGAGGAAAGAAAAATGAGAAGGCAACCAACCGCATCCCCTTCCTTCTCTTTTTTATTTCTTTCGTCTGTTTTATTTTTATTATTTTTCTCTAATTTTTCTTGCCTTGATAAGGGTGCTGTGTGAGCACCGAAACGTTGGTAAATATTGTGCATGCTTTCATATTGCGATTTTATAATAATAAAAATAAAAAAGACGAAAAAAATAAAAAAGAGAAGGAAGGGGATGTGGTTGGTTGCCTTCTCATTTTTCTTCCCTCTTTTTTATTTTTGTGCGAAGAAAAAATTTTTTTTGTTTTTAGGAATTGCAATAGGAGCATTTTGTGGTGTTTGTCCAAATTTGATCGTTGAATTCTTGTTTTGTTTTCAGGAATTCTATACATTAACTTGATTATTGGACGTTAAATGGGATTTTGAATTTAATTCTAATCTCATTTAAAATTCTTAAATTTCAAGAATAAAATTCTGGTATTTGAATGTTAATGGTCAGGGAAAAATCAGAACATTTTAAAAATGAGGTTTTCATCCTGCAAAACATATATAATTTTAAATACAAAAAGTTTCCATTAGTTTCAAGTCCCATATCTTATTATTTCTGGAAACAGTAAATTACGTATAATAAGAGAGGGGGGGGGGGGGAGAAATATTTTGTTACGGTTTGTTACAGGGGGGGGGAGGGTCTTTTGGAAGGATCTATAATCCGTTACGTAATTTAAGTACGGCCCCTAACGAATTCGCCTAAAATTGTTGGCACTTGAGAACGACTAGGATATTTTGTAAAATTCCAATCTGTAGCAAGGAGCTATACTTCGCTCTTAGAGAAATTGGATGAGTCTGAAAATAAATTAGGGTAAAGGTGAGGTTCAAGTGTTGAATAAGCCGAGATTTTGGCAGTGGTGGCATTCAATGAGCCACAAACCATTTAGTATGAAAACGTCAAGGTGTTTGCTAGACTACATCCACTCGCAAGTCAGCAGAAACTGATAACTGGACAGTTCGACTTTGATTTTGAATGACAGGGATGAATGAAGGGACTAAGAAGCGTGACAGGAATCTAGCTTCTAAAATCGTGTTTAGTGTCTACATTCAAATAGGAGATCAATAAGATTGAAAGAGGAATTTCAAATAGACGATAAAATACACGCTCGAATTTTTGGATCAATGGTGGATCCGGAGAGGGACAATTGGGGCGGTCGCCCCTGCCCCACCGATATTCAAGAAACAAAATTTGAAATTTGAAAATTTGTATATCAGGTACATAAAGTACGACGCAAGACGTAAGACGATTTGGGGGAGAATGGGTGGTTTGGTCAACTTTGACTGTTTCTTATGAATTAGGAAACCACAGGAAAAGGATATATTTAATTATTATATTTTATTTTATTGGGGTGGTGGTAAAAAAGGAAAAGGATATATTTAATTATTATACTCTACTTTATTGAGGTGGGGGTCGAGCGGTGGGCGACGGTGGTGTAATCGCCGTGCGGTGACGACCGCATGACCACGATTACCCCTCGGTCACCGTACGACCATTACACCACCGTCGGAAGCCACGCGACCACCACCTGGATGAAATAAAACATAATAATTAAAGATATCCTTTTTTTATCATTTAATTTTCCTCTTCATACTTTTTACATTTCTTTTCTTCCCTTTTTATTTCATTCAACTTTCAAAGCAGTAGTGGCGAATTTTCAACCAAAAAAGGTGATTTCACAATAAAAATGTAATAGTTGATATTTCAATCAAGGAAAGATTCCGATTTAGAATCAAAAACAGCTTAATTGAATAAAAAAATATGAATTTTCAACAAAATACTTCAATCCTCAACAAAGAAAGATTTTTCAGTCAACAAAGAAAAAAAATTTATCCAAAATGTAGAACTTTCAATATATTCTCAAAGAAGATTATTTTTTTCACTAAAAAATACGAATTTGTAACAAAATACACGAATTTTTAACCAAAAGGTTGTCTTTTCGACCGAGAAGAATTATTTTTTAACAAAAAGACGCATTTTTAACAAACTACATACATTTTCTACCAAATAGTTGAATTTTTGAACAAAAAGAGTCCATTTTTTAACCAAACATGGAATAATTCAATTTTCATTTGAGAAAATTAATTATAAAAAAAGGAATCTTTTACAAAACAGTTGAATTTTCTATCTGCATTTTTTATAACAAATTAATAATTATTTTTTTACAGAAATCCCACAGTGGGAAAATAATTACTTTTTTGGTTTAAAATAACGTACAGCCCACAAATATTGGCTGATAAGATTTCTAAGAGAGTTATCGAGCCTGATTTTTGTTTTTCTGAAGGAGACTGATTAGGGTTTCAATTTTTTTATAAATAAACAAATATGACGAAAAAAATGGTCATTTTTTCTATTTGACGTTTCCGGTGCTCGTTAATAACAGGAAAATTGATGAAATCGCCTAAGTTTAATAGAGTAACATTAGTTAAAGATGTCCCAATATTATACAATAAACAAAAAAAAATTTTATAAACAAATTATTTGTTAAAAAAATGTTTTCTGCGATTTTCCATAATTATATGTTTTTTAAGTTATATTGCAAGAAATTTGAATGGAAACAGTATTATATCAAAAAAAAAATTCTCTTAAGATTATAATTGTTTATATTATAGACAGATTTAATAAACAAATGCATTATTCGGGCATTTGTCGGCAGAAAAATTCGGTTTCTTCAATTCCAGTCTTTTCAGTTGGGAAGTTCATGATCATTTCAGCAACATTCATAATAATGAGTTGATAAATTTCATGATTGTTTTAAACAAATTTAATAAACAAATGGATTAATCGGGCATTTGTCGGCAGAAAAATTCGGTTTCTTCTATGTCAACTTTTTTAATTAGGAACTTCATGATAACTTCAGCTAAATTCTTAATTTTTTGATCAATTTTTTATTTTTTTAGAAACAAATGTATTATTCGGGCATCTTTCGATAGAAATTTTTTTTTTTCGATGTCGGTCTTTTTAATTGGGAACTTATTGATAATTGCAGCAACACTCATAATTAGTTGATAAATGTGATCAACGGTTCACAAAATCCTTCTTGACGGTGCCAAAATTATCGAATCATTTTTTCTTCCTATTGGAGAATTAACAGAGGAAGCTCAAGAAGCGACTAATAAAATCTTTAAACATATCCGAGAATTCAACACTCGAAAATGTAGCAGAGAGGCTACTAATACAGATTTTGGGCGCAAAATATTGATTTCCACTTATCCAAAAATAGTATATCGTAGACAAAAGTGGAAGAAAATGGTCATTCTACTCGATCCTGAAGCTGCAGCCTTATGGGGATTTATCAGCGTTATAAAAAGGAATTCCAGTTTCCGGCCGCAC